>JBBPDB010000019.1:14818040-14840750 GCA_037974465.1 Brachypetersius altus
CTGTTAATATTTGTTTGTCTGAAAATAAGGAAATGTACTGAATATGAAAAAAAGGAAAATTACTGAAAATGTATTATAACATTGAAAACAACAATTGAAAGTGTTTGAAAGCACTTTGCTTGTTTCTCTTGACATCTTGAATAAATACATTTTTTCCAATTTATTGTTTGAAAGCATCTGTTTTGCTTAAGTTGAACCAAGAAGAATAAAGTTAATTCAAAAGTGAACTTTCAAGTAATTAGAATGTTGGTGTTTTGGATAAGTATAAAGTAACAGATTAAGGTAATGTACACTGTAGGCTTTAAAGCAACACAACAAACTGTTTCTGTTGTTACACGATTAGTCTTGGTTGATTTAACCTAATCCAGTTTATTTGTGTTTATTTAATTATACCATGTCCAGGTTATTCAAATCATTTTCGTGGAACTGGTTGAAGAAACAGTCTTAGGTTAGCGCAACAAAAAATTTTTTTGAGTGTGGCCTGTTTCTCACTACTGTAATCCAAACTCTAAGAACTGCATTTTATTAAGCCTTGGACTGATATACAGCTTTTGTTGTGATCTCATGCACCTTCCAACGAGTTCTCAGATGTAACACTGGATTGATATTTAACTTCATTCTTGAATGTTCCTGTCATCTTCACAGCGGTGAAAGAAAAAAAAAAGAAAGCCAAAGTAATGCAGCAAACTGTTGAAAGAAAAAAAGTTAAGCAATATGCAGCAAAATGCCATCTGCGGTACTGAAGTTAGATACATGTGTTATAATTAGTGGGCTTTGTACCATCCATTTCTAGCATGTACTGCCATGTATCCAGTCTTTTTTTGGTCAAGCCCTGTTTCCAGACTTTGTCCAGTCCTCAGTTCAGCCCCATGTTCACTTTTGTCCAGCACCCAATTCATCCCGATGTCCGGTATTTTTTCCAGTGCCCTGTCCAGCCATGTGTCTAATGTCTTGTCCTGTCTTATGTCAAGTCCTTTAGTCAATCGTCCATCCAGCATTTTGCCCCTCGTCCAGCACCCTGTTCAGTCCTATGTGCAGTATTCATGTCCTGTCTCTAGCTTCTCTTTGGAGCTGACTCCTGTATAAGATATTGTTTATACTTCTGCACTCCGGTGATGGTGATGGTGGTGCTGGTCAGGGGAGTTCTGTAAGGCATGACCCTGCCGCATCAGTTTCTTGACTACATAAATTTGTATTTGCAAATATCTCCTACCTCAAACAAAATTACTGCAATATTTAATAATGCCTCAAATGAAATGACTTAGAATGTATTCAAAAAGAA
The DNA here is from genome assembly GCA_037974465.1 of Brachypetersius altus. Classification (NCBI taxonomy): domain Eukaryota; kingdom Metazoa; phylum Chordata; class Actinopteri; order Characiformes; family Alestidae; genus Brachypetersius; species Brachypetersius altus. The sequence goes on from JBBPDB010000019.1 coordinate 14,819,323, forward strand.
ACATCATTTTGCCATTTTGTAAAAATGATATGCGCTTGATTGTAATGAGATGTTCTGTAGTAATTTCAATCTTGAATTCATGAGATCACAAACCCAATGGGTTAAAATGGGACCTCTTACACATTAAGAACGTGATCTTAGATGTATTATGTAAATCTCAAAGTTTGTTCTGAAAGAACAATGTCGTTTTCCTTGTATATAACATTAATACTGTCATGTCTCGTCAGTGGCCACAGGTTTGATAGGGGAATTTTATTATGAAGTGGTGGTGGGTTTTTGGAGGAGTTACAGCTGTGTTAAATTAAGTGTTTGTGTTTGGTAATTGGTTTGTGAGGTTTTGGGATTAGTATTTAATGTCTGTGGTGGACCTTAGTGTCAGTCCACTGAAATATTATGCAGCTTTGGTTCTCCTTTCTTTAAAGTAAAGAGCTAATAAAAGTTACAGCATGGAAGTCTGCGATTGCACCTGTCTTCATTTAGGGGATTTATGACAAATACTACTCTGCCCAAGTAAAAATGGTATTCAGTGTATACCATATATGCCATCTCTATGTTGATATAATCCAATATAGTAATCCATGCAAGTGTGCATTCACATGTTCATCTTTCCTTTATTGAGAAAACTCATACAGAGAATATCTGTCTGAACCACAAATACTTAGATATAAACATTCAAACACTTCCTCGTCATGGCCTTGCATGCGTCACAGAAAAAACGGCATATACATATGCATATATGTAACTTACACTATAATGTATTGACTAATTTCTGGAACCCTGTCATGTTTGCTCTGCATAGTACACCAAGGCCACTACCACCTGTGCACTCCAAAACATCCCTTTGAGGCTTGATTTACTTACATCTCTCACCACAGATACTAAACGATTCCTATATCAAATACAGGACCAAGTATTTGTCCTTTTCACATTTAGAATTTTAAATGTGAAAGTACATAGGACACCTACCACAGGTATACTGAGAACTCCTGAAGGAGTCAGTTTGAAATAGGTGAATGCTCTATTTATAATGTTTCATTAAATTATTTAAATTGTATTAAGTAAACATGTCAGTTTTAGTTTTATACTAAACATCACTAAAATCATATCAGCAAATATCAAAAGATTTTGAAAGATTACTGAGCTTTCACACAATATATCAAACATTTACACATAATATAAGAAGCATGTATTGGTGCTACACTAAGTTCATGTAAACCTAAGCATATATTTGTATGAGTTTCAAAGAGCTTTAGAGGGTACTTTACCCATAAGGTGTTTCTTAGTATTTTGTTCTGGCCTAAATACGATTATGAAACACTTGGGACCAAAAATGCAAATAGTTAAACCAAAGCTTGAGGCCAGGATAGCAAATATCTCCACAGCTACAGTGAACTTTCCAGGAGAGCTGACATAAGCTGGGATAAAGGTAATCCACACTGCACAGAATATGATCATGCTGAATGTGATGAATTTGGCTTCATTAAAGTTATCGGGCAGCTTCCGAGCCAGAAAGGCCAAAACAAAACACAAAAAGGCCATAAATCCTATATAACCCAGCACAGCCCAGAAACCTATTGCCGAGCCTAAACCACATTCCAAGATTATTCTTTCCTTGTAGTGACTTAAATTTTTAAAAGGGAAGGGAGGGGATATTGTTAGCCACAGCACACATATCAGGACCTGTATGAGAGTGAAGGCAAGAACACTGAGTCTCTGCTGTGGAGGCCCAAACCATTTCATCACATTACTGCCTGGAAGGGTAGCCCTGAAGGCCATTAACACCACTATTGTTTTCCCCAGAACACAGGAGATGCAGAGGACGAAGGTGATCCCAAACGCTGTGTGGCGCAGCATACAGGACCATTCAGAGGGCTGACCAATGAAAGTAAGAGAGCAGAGGAAACACAGAACCAGTGAGAAGAGCAGCAGGAAACTCAGCTCTGAGTTGTTGGCACGGACGATGGGAGACATTCTGTGTTTGTAGAAGACAGCAGCTACACAAAGAGCTATGGACGCTCCAGTGATGGAGAACACAGTCAGGATGATGCTCAGAGTGTCATCCCAGGACAGGAATTCGACAGGCTTGGGGAGGCAATGGTCTCTTTTGATGTTGGGCCAGAACTCAGGTGGACAATTTACACAGTTCAAGGAGTCTAAAATGTTAGAAAGGGACGTTCAGAACATCATAACAGATATAACTCTTGTACTAAAAATAAGAATGTAGCTGTCTTCAGAAAAATGCCCAGTGCATTTTTAGACACAACCTGTCTGGTTACTGATTTCTCCTTCTGCACACAGAATACAGTCAAAGCAGCAGACTGGTTTTCCTCTCTGCATAGCCTTCCTGGTGCCTGGAGGACAGCTTTCACTGCACACAGATGCTGGCACCTCAGAAATGAATCAGACAAATACAAATCTTTTATTGTAGTTTTGAAAATATCAGAAAAACATGTTAACAAGAAATGATCAATCCTCTTGCTTTAACCTGTATTGTAGTTAAAGAGTACCAGATATCTTCGACCATACCTCTGTCTGTCCCCCCACCCAGCTGATAGGTCTGCTCATACTAAACTCTTTGCCTCTTGGTTTGGATGAGTCAAAGTGTCCCACTGTAACAAAATCCAAAGTGCCATCTTTCTTATCCTGCCAGTTTATGAGCTCATAGACAGCTACAGGATCTCCACTGGTATCAAATGAGACCTGATAACCGTTCTTTGTAGTGAAGTTCACTTTCTTCAGCTGCTCAAGAATCTGCATAGAAAAGAAAGTCACTACCCTCATTTAAATGCAGTACTAAAATATTTTTAATTGTTTTGAATTGCTTTTAAAAACATTTCAATAAGTTGCACCTGCCATGGCGATAATTTAATGGTCTTGTCGCACTGCCTGTCATTACAGATAACTCCATGGATGGCATGCGCTATAGCATATGTCGCTTTGTACACCATGTTAGTGATGCGCAGCTGTGATGTGTCGGTATATGGGTTTTGCAGTGCGCGGATGTCCTCGCTGCCATCACATTCCCTCATGCCCTCAGAGGAGCTTGTCTGTCCTTTCAGGCTGCAACTAAACGAACGCTCCCAGAACTCCGTTAACAAAGATGATTTCAGTGCTTTCTCTGGAGAGAGGTCAAGAAGAAAATCCCGGAGACCTGGGATGACCGACCGGGGGACCCCAAAACCAAGTGCCCCAGAGCACATGTTATATTTTAGAAATTCTGAGTCTACGATCCACGTTTCACTACCTATCCACTGCAGAGGGGGTGGGGGTTGTCTTACAAGTTCCTCCATGAGAACCTTCATTTCACCTGAGGCAAGGAACGCCACTATGACCCGGGAAGTCGATCTGCGGATGACGTTCGCCACCCTCTCCAATTTACTGCGCGGTTGTGTCCTGTAGAAGGCCTCGGAGTACTCCACGCAGATCCCCTCCTCTTGTGCAGCTTTCAGAAACGATGCCATCCCATTATTTCCATAATCTGAGTCACTGCGCACTGCTCCGATCCATGTCCAGCCGAAATGCTTGACCAGTCGTGCCAGTGCGGCTGCTTGGTGGTGGTCACTTGGTATGGTCCTTAAGAAGGAAGGAAACTGGCCCTTGTTGCTCAGACACGCACAGGTTGAGGAGTGGCTCACCTGTTTAATGTAGAATAATAGAACCGTTACATGAGTTTTCTCCTTGAATTTATTTTACGTCACCAGTTGTATTGTTGTTTATTCATGGCATACTATCTTATTTCAGCTGCCACGTAAAACGTGACTTAAAGACTAAGGTGACTACAGATCTCGGTCCGTATTTTTAAATATGACTGCATCACAATTGACAAAAATTACAATGAGAATTTCATTTCTACAATACTCACCTGTGGAATTCCAAAGAGACCCAGCACTCTGGCCATGCTTATTGACGGGGTAGAAGCAGATTCTCCTACCAGAGCAGATACAGACGCATCTGAAAATTTGGGACAGGACTCAGTGTTGTTGAATTCCATTTCCAGGCCATTTGCAAACTGTAATGCCTCTTTTATGGCCATGGGAACTGCAGCGCAAGAGTCATGTATCCGGTAGCCTACTGTGATTCCTGGCAGGAGATCTGTTCTGTTGTTTATCTCGCAGATGGTAAATTCCATGGCTCGCGCATAGCGCATCTCTCTGAAATCCATACTGAGTAACAGACAAAATATTAAATATAAGAATACATATTTAAATATAAATTAATCTGTTCTTTTTTCTCAGAAATACATTTTAGTAATGTTAATTTCAGAGATGGGGGCTTGAGTCTGAGACTCGGACTCGAGTCGTGCTGATGTCGCACAAAGAAAGACTTGTGACTTGGCTTACCCTCAATGACTAGAGACTTGCTTCAGACTTGGATGTTGTGACTTGTGAGTCATAACTCATAAACAATGGTTATTTCATGGAATTATTTATTTATATCTTGCACTCTTTCCAATGACCCAAAAACCATTCACCTCGGTGTCCCATTACTTTTGTCCAAGATGAACGTTTTCAACAACGGTTTTTGAGGGGTCATTGGAAATGTGTCATCGAACATCATCTAACTGTGGAGTTTCACATTTAGAGTGAGAGATATATTTTTCATATTTAACATTTAGATCATTTAAGGCAAATCCTCCATGTTGGTGAGGGCATATCACAGCACGCAACCCCTCCCCCTGCTAAGTAACAGCCAATTGTAATCACAGAGCATGGCCAATTAGCATATCTTTTAAACATTTAGAGCTCAACCTTTACAGCTCAAAAATCTCACATTTAGAGTCGCCATTTATAAACATTGCCACTCAAAGACTTGAGACTTGACTTGGACTCAAGCACAAAGACTTGGTAAAATGAGTTGAACAAGTTCAACAGGGTCCTGCTAAACTTATACACTACACTCACAGACCTCCCAGAGCACTGCGGTTGTGGTGGCCTCCTGGTGTAGGTGATCATCTCCGATCTTGTGTAGTAATGAATAGAGAAAATGCCTCCAATAATAAAATCACCATTCAAAGAAAGGCTAGGCATCTGAGGCTCAGCCCATAGCCTACAGGAAACTGGATCAGGTTTATATGCTGCCGGGCTGAGCCCAGTTACCCACAGCATTGAAATAAATCGCATCAGACTTAAAGTGAGCTGCATGGTATGCTCGTTGACTCTGAAGATCATGGATGGCTGCCTTTAAATAGACATTTTATGCTGCCCTCCAGGTAACTGTGGGTGTGAATGTGGATACAGGAGGTGTGGTTATGTATTGAATGTTGTAATTGTGGTGAGGTTGAGGGTGGGTAAAGTGTTGTATTTCAGAGAATAAGATGAAAAAACTAGATATAGAGAGATAAATGGCCTAATAATACAAATGGAATAATAGATTCTGCCAACTACAGTGCATTTCAAAAATTACTTGAGAGAATAAAATAAGCAGTTGACTGCACCACTCTGGGAATTTCACCCATGGTCACAGGTTTGTTCTACTCAAATCGGAGCAGAAGACATGTGCCCGGTTCAAACACATGCACACATGCTCCCACACACACAGTAACTAGTGAACACAGCACAAAGGGTCATTGCAAAACTATTTACAACAAAGTCAATATTAACAATGGTTAATATGTCAGTCACAGACCCCTTGCCCCAAAAGCAGCTGGGGCAATGTCACTACTCAGATTTATGCAGAAAGAGAAGCGGATGGTTCAGATAATGCAGTAACTGCAGGTGGCTCTTTTGTCTAAGTGTGTGCAGTGGGGGCAGCCCATCTTCAGGCCTAGAAAAGACTCTGGGCAATGTGCTACAATGTATTGCCCCGAGTCTGCATGCTCCGCTTCATCTTTAGAGGCTGAAACACATGAATCACCCAGTAACCATCATTTGCTGTATACACAAGACATTATCATGCTACATAAGCTGTCATCTGTACCTAAAAGTATTGAGATTCTTGTTGAGGTTCTTTTTGTAGGGCAGCTTTTTTGGTGCAGAAGGGTAGTTGGGCAGCCTGACATCTATACAGAGGTGATAAAGTAAAAATTAGCATATCCATCTACAAAAAAAAGCATAATCTTAAAGAATTTGATTCATTTTGAAACTAGAATTATAAAGTAATAATAGAAGACCATTAGCCCTGATCTGAATCTGTCAATTCTACAATTGTTTATACACATTTTGGTTTATTAACCTTTGAGTGTCAACAGATTACAAATGTCGTCTTCTTATCTAAAGCAAACTCCTCTTAATTGTGCACTTAAGGAGAGCGGCATAAAGGCCAATTATTGTATTCTTGTGCGAATCTTGCTCGGCGGTTGGTATCCGATATAGGCCCTGCTTTGGTATAAGACCCTACTTAATTAACTGTTGATCAATTAATGATCAATTAATTAATTAATACTAAATTAATGAAAATAGAGGTGAATCAGCTTTCTCTGATTCTGGTGGAGATCTTTAAATTGAGCTAAAACTTTTCCCTTATGAAATTGAATAAAATAAATTAATGTTCCTACAGCACCTTGCTGCCAGTAGCCCTGTCTCATCATTCCTCATCTCTGGCCTCTCCATCTCTAGGTTCTCAACTCCAGGGGCACTGTTTCCTTGTCCCTGGCCCAGTTCTTTTACATGTTCATATATGTATCCTGTCCCTTATTCAGCCATGTATTCCATCTTTGGTCCAGCCCTGTGTCCAGTCTTTTGTCCAGTCCCCAGTTTAGCCTTTTTTCCAGCCCTCTATCCAGCCATGTGTCCAGGCCTGTGTCCTGTCTTATGTCCAATGCCTGTAAATTGCCTTTCTAGCATTCTTCCCCCTGTCCAGTCATACCCTGTGTCCAGCTGAGCCTTGTCCTGCCTCTGGTTTCTTCTCTAGGCTGAATTCCTGGCTGAATACTGTCCAGAAGTGTTTCTGGCACTGGGGGAGCGGGGAGGGGTCTGTAATCCATGTCCCTGTCATGTCTCTGTTTCTGACTGTGTGATTTTGGATTTGGAAATACATCCTGCCTCAAACCCAATCATTGCATTGCATTTATGACAAGTAAGTCATTTTTTAAGTTTAGACAGCATTGCCTGGTGTGTTACTCATTCAGCACATTGACTAATAAAACACATGCACTCAACTCCCTACCCTCCTCTCTCTAAAACCATACTGGTGTTTTTGGTTTGTTTCTCTAATGAACGGATGGTCCAGTTTCCCTCCTGGCAGTTTTAGTTTCAGGTTCAGAAGTAAAATCTGAGGCTCAATAAAGCATTAATCTTCAGTTCCACTTTGGTAGGGCAGCTAACAGCTTAGTGGTTAAGGCCCCTGCAATCAGAAAGTCATGGGTACAACTTCCAGGACTGTTAGTGGCACCTCTAGAGCAACATACCATCTGGGCATGTTTCTCTTTGGGTGCAGTGATCCTGGCTGCCTGTTACTTCATTTGGGTAAAAAGGTTAAATGCAGAGGAAGAATTTCATGCTGTTTGCACAGTGTCCGTGTTCATGTGTGATAAATGGTTGCTTTACACTATATATCAGATCGTGGATAATGAAAGTCCAATTCTTCTCATCTGCTTCAGTGACGTCAGTCAGCATTTTTGGCCTGGGACAGAACTTGGATGAATGTAGGTGCTATTATTATTATTATTATTATTGATGTTATTATTGTTAGGTCTCGTTGATATTTTCCAGGACATGAGTGGCCAAAGCGTATGACTGTGATCCCCATCTCCCTGCAGTAGTCTGGGGCTCTGTAGAGGTGTGAGCTGCTATGAGGCTGGAGTGTGTTTGTTTGGTGTCTCTGCTGAACTGCCTTTTTGTCTCTGAACATGATTTAGAAGGTTCTGTGGCAGGTTTGTGAGGTTTAACAGTATAAAATGGGATTTAATTCTGGAATATGTGGAAACACCAAACCCAGCGTGGTCCGTTTGAGCAGAGAATGAATTGGATCTTAATGAGAATGGAAATGCGCTGCAGCCTCTCTGTGCTGGAGCCATGGTCCATGATTTCCTTCACCTTCTCACACAGCTCAGCTCCTGACAGACTTGACAATTACCTGCAAACGTTACTCAAGTGCCAGAGTACAAAATCCTGCCATGTTTCTGTTCCACCTCAGCTGAGCAGAGAGGGACCTTCCAGAACCCGCAGAAGACCCGAGATTCTGATACAGCCATGGTTTATGTGACATGCGACACCATAAACCATTGCCCCCACTGTCAAACTTGGATCATAATACTGTCCAGTTAATCCCAATCTATAAGGTTGTTTTTAAAAGGAGCAAACCACAATCTAGGACAGTGACAGTGTGGGATAAGGACAACATAGAAACACTCAAAGGACCCTTCTCTGTACATAACGGGACATCTCTAATTTGGATATTGATGAAGCTACTGAAGCAAGAACAGACTACATACTTTTCTGTGCAGACAATGTGGTAACTAAAAAGGACATTATTATGTATCCCAACAAGAAGCCCTACATAGCTTAGAAGGTAAATTATTGAAGTAATAGGAAAAAGCTTGCCTTTAAAAATAATGATAGAGCAAGACTAAAAAGGTTGCAAAGAGAACTCAACCTGAGGGAAGCCAGAAAACATCACAAGGACACCATAGAGTACACTTTTATGTACTCAATGGATTCAAAAAAGCTGTGGGACTCTATGCTATTACTCTATGCTCTAAAGCTATTACAAATATAAACATCACCAAGAAACACCACAATACTGATGATGACCTGGGGAAGGCAAATGAACCGAATTACTTTTTTATCAGATTTGAAAGCCTTCTGAGATTCCTTCTTTGTGGAATCTAATAATGTAATAATGTTATGGGAACTATTCTACCTGATGTCAGCTGTAGGATTAAAATTGATCCACTCAGGATTCAGTCTATCTTCAATCATGTGTGTACTAAAAAATCCACTGGCCCGGATGGCATTTCTGCACTGCTCTTAAAGGCATGTGCAGAAGAGCTCACCCCAGCTTGGTGCTCCATCTTTCAGCGGTCTATGGATTCACACACTGTTCCTGCTCTGTGGAAAAAATCCATCATAGTTCCTGTAGCCAAGAAACTGTGCTGTTAATAATGATTTCAGACCGGTGGCCCAGACTTGGATTGTAATGAAAAGTTTTGAGAAATACATATTATCGTATGCCAGATTGCTTATAGGCAGGGGAGAGCTATTGATGATGCCATCAACAGCATCATTCACTTCACTCTCAAGCACTTGAAATGCCCAGAAGCATATGCATGGATTGTATTTATTGAGTTTAGCTCAGCTTTTAACACACTTCAACCCCATTGGCTTGTCACTAAACTGAAGCAGATGAGCATTAACCCTTTTTTAATCCAAGTTGTATGTTAATAAAATTAAAGAGTTGGTCCTAGACCCTAGATCTGTAAGGGACCATAGTCATGTTGTTATACACGACTTACTTATTGAGCAGGCCAGCTCATATAAGCATCTTAGATGACAGTTGGTATGTGCATGTTGATAGCTTATGTTCTCGTCTACAGCAGAGATTGTATGTCCTATGTAGACTGAGAGTATATGGGGTGGATTTTACCAGACAGTGCTAGAGAGTTTAGTCAGATATGGGATGTCATCCTGGTATGGCAACCTCACCACAGAACTGAAAACTAAACTTATTCACCCGACTCACATCCTTCACTCACAGTATGACCTCCTGCCTTCTGGTAGACGATACAAAGTCCCTTACTGTAAGCTCAACCGTTTTAAGAATTCCTTGGTTCCTCCATCAAACTTCTTAACAGTGTGCAAGAATAAAGAGTGCTCTTGTTATGGTATTTAGCATGAATTCTTCATGAGGCGTATGTATGGATGTATGTGCTTTGTTATGGGATGTGTGCAATATGTATGTGTTATGTTATGGGATATGTTTAATATGGTGTATTGTGGTGTTGGTATAAACAAGGATGTGCTGTTTGTTGTCATTGTGGCCAAGACAAATTTCCCAGAGTGGGACAATAAAGTTTCAATGAACCTCATTGTTCAAGTTATATGAACAGGTTGTATTCTGTTTAGCAACCTAAATGTGTTACTGGCCAGACTAGTTTTTAGTCACTTGAATTTTTCTTGATTATAATGATATCAGGTAATGTAATTACTATGAACCTTAATTAGTTTGATGTATAATCACACAAACTGAATGTTTATTGATTTCTTTGAATATGTCCATATACAGTGGAAACAAAACAATGTCATATACACTTTCTTACATGAAGTTACAATTAACACACCACAGCATGATATGCAGCATGATATTCTTCCTCTGCATTTGACCCATTCACCAAGTGAAGCAGGGGGCAGCCAGGAACACAACACCCGAGGAGCAGTGTGTTGGGACAGTACCCTTACTTAAGGGTACATCAGAGGTGCCACTAGCAGTCTTGGGATTCAAACCCACATCTTTCCGATCACAGGACGAACACCCTAACATCTAGGCCACTAGCTGATATAGAGATGTTGATGTTTATGATGTTACACATTGGTATAGGAGTCACTATTGAAAGAAGGAGCCAAAGGTGAAAGGGCATGAAAAAATCAATGTCAACAAAGCTCATTTATTTGTAAATGTAAGCGATTAATAAATACTGAAAAAATATTCAAAACAGACATTGTAGTTCTGCCTTTGCCAGTATCATGGGTTATGTAAAATATTTCCTAATGCTTGCTAACATTATACAAACTCACAATTATGAACAAAAAAGGCTATTTGTTTCAAATGTATTTGTGAATGTCATCTTGACTTTTCTTATTTTCTTATTCGTTAGAGGGTCTCAAAGAGCCTTTGAGGGTAATTTACCCATGAGATGTTTTTTGGTATTCTGCTCTGGCCTAAAAATTATTATGAAACACTTGGGAGCAAAAATGCAAATAGTCAAACCAAAGCTTGAGGCCAAAATGGCAAATATTTCCACAGCTATAGTGAACTTTCCAGGAGAGCTGACATAAGCTGGGATAAAGGTGAGCCAAACTGCACAGAATATGATCATGCTGAATGTGATGAATCTGGCTTCGTTAAAGTTGTCAGGCAGCTTCCGAGCTAAGAAGGCCAAAATAAAACACAAAACTGCCAAAAACCCTATATAACCCAAGACAGCCCAGAAACCTATAGCTGAACCTAAACGACACTCCAAAATAATCCTTTCCTTGTAGTGCTTAAAATTTTTATAGGGGTAAGGAGGTGATATTGTAAGCCACAGCACACATATCAGGACCTGTATGAGAGTGAAAGCAAGTACACTGAGTCTCTGCTGGGGAGGCCCAAACCATTTCATGACATTACTGCCTGGAAGTGTAGCCCTGAAGGCCATTAACACCACTATTGTTTTCCCCAGAACACAGGAGATGCAGAGGACGAAGGTAATCCCAAATGCTGTGTGGCGCAGCATACAGGACCACTTGGAGGGCCGACCAATGAAAGTAAGTGAGCAGAGAAAACAAAGTGCCAGTGAGAAGAGCAGAAGGAAGCTCAGCTCTGAGTTGTTGGCACGAACAACAGGCGAAGTTCTGTGTTTGTAGAAGATAGCAGCCACGCACAGAGCTATGAAAGCCCCAGAAACAGAGAATACTGTCAAGATAATGCTCAGAGTGTCATTCCAAGACAAGAACTCCAGAGGCTTAAGGATGCAGATGTCTTGTTGGGTGTTGGGCCAGAACTCAGGAGGACATTGTACACAATCTAAAGAGTCTAAAAGATACAAAAAATAATTTAGAAAACTACATAATAAAGCCTTGTTTTATCGGGTGCATTTTAGTGAGTCAAGGAAATTATGACAGCCTTAGTATTACTGAGCTCTATCAACTTTCAGCGAAAACCTCATTTAACTCCAAATTGCTACATCCACTTCCTGACTTTCACACCTCAGTCTTCTACGTTTGTATGTAGGTACTCAGTATTCCTTAGAAGGTACTAAACAATAGGCTTAATGTACAAGTATCTTAGGGATTCAAACAAAAATGGATAGGCTCTTTGAAATTAAAATTATTTCCAATAAAACAAATACACTGCAATTTGCTTGCTTTCTCACTATTATGGCTTAATAATGATGAAGTTCTTTAGTCATGGCACTCTAATCTAGCAACTACTATTAATCATTGTGTTTGTGTGTGTGGCGTTTATGAAAACTATCTTGCATCTTATATTAAGTAATTTGATTTCCATGAATCCTAGTTCTACAATTTTGTCAAATGGTTGCTGTGCAGCTTTGTGCATCATGGGCTCCACAGGCTTGTGTGAGCAAAAGTATCCTTTTTTTGGTTCATCGTATACTCAACAACACTGGCCACATTAGATCAGTAAACTGTATTAGGATGTTCTATGGTATAATACGAGTTGCACTTCTGTTACTTTGTGTAAAACTAAGGCAGGGTGTATTAAAAATTGGGATACACAACCTGTCATGTTACTGATCTCTCCTTCTGCACAAGGTATACAGTCATAACAACAGACTGGTTTTCCTTTTTGCATGGCCTTCCTGGTCCCCTGAGGACAGCTCTCACTGCATACAGACACTGGCACCTATTAAAGACATAAAGGTAAACCTTTCAAAACATGTAACAAACATTGGACCAAGAAGCTTGCAGTGCTGCTCAGTTTAGATTTTCTTCCATTGTAAAACTAATCTAAAACAGATTTTGTGAATAGAATCAGGAGAGAGGGAGCAGAGCAACCTGCTTTGTGGTTAGTGTGTGTTATACTGTACCTCTAACTGTCCCCCCATCCAGCTGATAGCTCTGCTCATACTAAACTCCTGACCTTTAGGTCTGGATGAGTCATAGTGTCCCACGGTCACAAACTCCATAGCACCGTCATTCTTAACCTGCCAGTTTATGAGCTCATAGGCTGCCACAGGATCTCCACTGAAATCAAACAAGACCTGAAAACCATTTCTAGTTGTGAAGTTCACTCTCTTGAGGTGGTCAAGCAACTGCAGTGGGAGACATGATTTCATGAAAAGTGATTTCCTCTAAACAAATAATACAATACACCTGTAGCACACAGAAAATGTTAAATACATTTGTGAAACTATTGATTTAGCAAGAACAATAAACTGGAAAATTCCTTGAAATTTCTGTGATTTCTGCACAATTAACTAAATGAAGATCAGTTAAAACCATTCAGAGAGGCAGACTGAGAAATGGTGCATTGAGCTCAACTTTCTTTACAGTGATGCTGATAGAAACTAAGGTTTGGAGAGTCTGTAACGCAAATATAACAATTGAATTTCAAATCCATACCATGTAAAAGCATGTGAGGTAGATATAAGAGGACGACTTGTTACTGTAACAACCACTTAAAACAGTTACATATCTAACCTGTGCACTGTGCAAAAAATTCATTTTCAAATTTTGAAACTGTGTTTTACAATAATGTATAAAATAATGATATATTTATTTATTTACATGATATCCATACTTAAATTGCCTGTTTAAGAAGTTTTATACCTGCCATGGTGAGAATTTAATGTTCTTGTCGCACTGATTATCATTACAGATGACACCATGAATGGCATGCGCTATTGCATACGTGGCTTTGTACACCATGTTAGTGATGCGCAGCTGCGACGTGTCTGTGTATGGGTTTTGCAGCGCGATGATATCCTCCCTTCCATCACATTCCCGTGAGCCCTCTGAGGAGCTTTGTTTCCCTTTCAGGCTGCAGCTGAATGAGCTCTCCCAAAACTCTGTTAACAGGGGAGACTTCAGAGCTTGGGCTGGAGAGAGGTCTAGAAGAAACTCCCGGAAACCTGGGATGACTGACCTGGGAATTCCAAAACCTATTGCCCCAGAGCACATGTTATACTTTAGAAATTCTGGATCTGTGATCCACGTTTCACTACCAATCCATTGAAGTGGGGGTGGGGTTTTTCTCACAAGTTCCTCCATGAGAAGCCTCATGTCTCCTGAGGCAAGAAACGCCACTATGACCCGGGCTGTCGATATCCGGATGACGTTCGCCACTCTCTCCAGTTTACTGCGCGGTTGTGTCCTGTAATAGGCCTCGGAGTACTCCACGCAGATCCCCTCCTCTTGCGCAGCTTTCAGAAACGATGCCATTCCGTTATTTCCATAGTCTGAGTCGCTGCGCACTGCCCCTATCCATGTCCAGCCGAAATGCTTGACCATCCGTGCCAGTGCGGCTGCTTGGTGGTGGTCACTTGGTATGGTCCTTAAGAAGGAAGGAAACTGGCGCTTATCACTCAGACAGGCGCAGGTTGAGGAGTGGCTCACCTGTTGTGTAGTTGGAGTGAGGAGAAAGACAGAGGAGTTAACACCTTGTTTCCTTTCAGTTACTAGTTACGTTTGTTTAGGCTCTTCAGAGACTACATGTCAGTGGGTGGGAATTCTTAAATGATTATACTCTTTATAGTCATTTTAAATGTATTGAGTTTGTAATGTTTTTATTGTTTTATCTATGACACCCATTGTTATAATTTGTATTTCTTTTGCCAGTGAGTGGAGTTCCACCCTGTAGTTGGTATCAGCAGACTTTAATACAGAATTGTAACACGTTTACTTTGAAATTGATAATTTTACATCGTGCTTTCATAGAAATGTATCTTTAAAATTCATTTTATATGTAAAGTCAGCCTATTTCAGATTTTTGTTTGCATTTTATTGATTTTTTTATTTAAACATGGCAAGCGGATTAATTGGAATACAAACTATGCAAACATTTTCTGGTTTGTTTTTGAAGAATGACTACTCCCGGTCAGAAGCTAGAACTGACTTTTGAATAGAACACCTTTCCATGTAATCAACAGTAATCACCTGTGGAATTCCAAAGAGACCCAGAACTCTGGCCATGCCAATCGATGGTGTGGAGCCAGACTCCCCTATGATAGCAGGAACAGCTGCTGCTGTAGACTTTGAACAGGAATCAGTGTCGTTGAAAAATGTCTCCATGCCATTTGCTAACTGAAATGCCATTTTGATGGCCATGGGCACGGCAGCGCATGAGTCGTGTATTTGGTATCCTAGCGTGATTCCCGGGAGAAGATCTGTTCTGTTGTTGATCTCATAAACAGCGAACTCCATGGCACGGGCGATACGCAGCTCCCTGAAAACCATACTGCCGAAACAGTAAAATGTGTAAAAACAAAAGTAATTTCCTAGCATACTACAAATATATGATTAACAAATCAATTACTAATATTAAGGATAATACATTTGGTTTTCTAAACACAATTCCTTAGTAATTCTAACGGAATGCCTCCTCCACAAACAAAGACAGACCTCCCAGAGCACCGTGGCTGTTGTGGCTGCATAGTGTAGGTGTTCTGCTCTGATCTCATATAGCTATGGATGGAGAAAATCCCTCCGATCACAAAGTCTCCATTTGCAGAAAGACCAGGCAACTGAGACTCAGCCCACAACCTGCAGCTGACAAGATTAGCTTTACATGCTGCTGGGCTAAGCCTGGTTACCCATAGCATTGATACAACTGGAATCAAACCAGAACTGAGCAGCATGGTGTGCTCAGTAGTTCCAACCCTCCGAGAGCTAGAATTACAGTCTTGCAGGTCTTTAAATATCCAGCTTCTTATGCTGTCTAGGCAATTGTGGGTGTGATCTGGGCACAGGAAGTGTGGTAATACCACAAGTGTTAATTAAGATGGCCTTACTTCACGGATATGTTAACTGTAAGTCACATCATGCATACAAAATATCAGAACACAAGACATACATTTTTACTAATTTTATTTACATTTCTAATAACTACACCCTCTCAGAAATGATCTATAGTATTGTTTTCTGGTCACTGAGAACATTGTGATTGTGACTGATGTAGATTGTGCTTTTGTTTTGTTCTTATTTCTTGGGTTAATTTAACCAAATTAAACTTTTCCAAGTGAAAAACTGTTTTGACAAAGTTACAGTGTTACATGTTAACATCATGTAGCATGTTAATTTAATCATCATCAGCACCATTAATATTAATACTGTATTTTATTAATCTTGTTTTAACCTTTCTCTAATCTCAGGTTTTACAATAGATAAAACAGATTTTACAACATTTGCAGATACAATATGGGAATAACATTTATTCAGCTTTTTTACAGGGTATACATTCATCTCAACAGTAATGCTACTGATTTAATGATGGTGGATGGAACTGTCATCTTCAAATATATATTTATAAAAGCAGCATCTCAAGAGCACCAGGTGTTGTTCATGGTACTGAAGTCTCATTCTTCAGACTTGACTTCACTGAACAGACACATCTGAACTTAAGCTCTTAAGCAGAAATCAGATTATTTTATTTGCTCTCCTCGCTACATTTCATAATTTCTTTGTATCATTAACAAATATATTCTTTTAATGGACACATAATCTATTCTAGGGTAATGCAATACAATGCTGCAACAGTTTCAGCCCATCTTGCCTTACTCTTTCCTATTTTCTGCTCCTCTGTTACTTCTTACCTTTGTGTATATTTTATACATGGTTTTGGATTCTGTCACGTTTTCCCCATGTGCTTTCTGTTGTCTTCTTACACTCTGCTCTTGTCCTGGATTATCACTCAATCTCCTCATTTGCTCATTTAGTCATGTGTTTCAGCTGTGTTTAATTTGAGCCTGCAATTACACCCCAGTGATTTTTTTTACATAGATGTAGTTTGTCAGTCATTCCCTTGTATTTGGATCATTGTACTGCTGTTTATTATTTTCTTTTTGTAATCTCAAATTCAATGGAGTTAAAATTAACTTTACACTTCTGAAATAGTAAAATTATTAACACTATGGGAGTGTTTGCTAAAAAAAATCTTATAGTGTACAATGTTAACACCAAGACAATTCAACCCTTATGGAGTTCATTAGTTTGCTCTTAATCTGTAATCAGGTAACACTTGGTGGTGTAAATTGTACTCTGAACTAGTGTATTCTTTGCTACTCATAGGGTGGATGTTCTGTGTGCAATAATCACACTGGAAAATGCTGGAATTAAAAAGAGAATTTATTTTTCCCCTCAAAAATTATTGCAAAAAATAAAAAAAGATTACATTGCACTGAAAATACCCTGTACAATGTCCATAAACATTATCGCTAAGAATGTGAGTTAACCCATTAACCTTATACAATACAGCTGCTTGGCACAACATAGAAAAATGAGTCTGCACTAAATGACATTTGGATATCAATGGGCTTAAAGACTCTCAAATCATTGTGTTTAACAATCCTGTGCATATTGTCAACAACATGAAAAGCATGAAAGTGCTCTACAAATACAGACTACATTTCTGATATAAAAAAATAAATGTATCAGCATAATGCATACAATCTTACTCCACACTGACATATAATCAGCAACTGTGATGAAGTTTAACCCAAGTTGTGACACTTAACAAACCCATTTTAAAATGCTCTGAAATCAAATTACCCTTTTCAACATCAGTCAGCTTTTTTTTATTTAACAGGCCCAGACTTTTGGCAGACATTGATTCCCAATAACAAGCAACAGCTATTCTGTTTTTCTTAGCTAGGGACTTAATTATGTTGTTAAAGTTCTTAATGATTCTTAAGACTTGAAGAACTTATGTTTTGCTTCATACCTCATACTCCAATCATGTACTACAGGGCCAAATATACATTCAGGATAATTAATCATGTTTTAGTATCAAATTTTGGGGAAACAAAACTGGAAATAACCTGTGAGGTTCTTCAATAACATATTTTAGAAATACAGTAATTTCCTTGGAAATACATGGAGAAAACACGATGTTTAAAATATGCAACAATAATAATAATAAATGCCAGTGTATTTATTATATAGTGTCACCTTCAGGTACAATATTTTCAAAGTGGAATGTTCCAAATAAAGCATAATATCTGACTGGCATTTAGACCAATACTACTGACAGAACAAAATATTTTTATGCATGTTATGATTTATTATTATTTTATGATTTATTATTATTTATGATTGCTTCTATCCATGAAGCCATAGTTGAATGTATAGACATGGAGTATGTTTATCGTTGGTAATGAAATTCTGATTTAAAAAAGAGTTAATTCTGGGCTTTTCCACATTAAAATATATCAATGAATTGAGTATAGTATTACATTTAATACCAAAAAAAAATTTTCCCTTGGAATCTCAGCAAGATAACTGTAATGATTCGCACTGGTTAATTTGGTGCGTAACATGATATGAGGATAATTTTCACTAAACACAATTTGAGCAGTTGTTCTAGAAACAAAATTTTGTCGATGATATATTTTTTGCATCTTCAGAATGAAATACGGAAATAAGATGGATATTCATCAGGGATGAATACAGATGTGGTCGCAAATTATGACTCATTAGAAACAACTACGCCATGTTTAGACCCTAATGTATGTGATGTTTCAAAGTCATTATACATGTGAGTTTGCAATACATTTTTGAATTCTGAAAACAGTGAGTGATTTCTAAAGTACTTTCCAACACAGAAATCCTGGTATAAGCTATCAAGAGCAGCAGTTTTGATGTGACAACAACACACTTTCTGAAAAGTGGGGCCGGATCCTGGTGGGGTCAGGCATATACACTGACCTCCATAATTATTGGCACCCCTGGTTAAGATGTGTTAAATCTTAACCAGGGGTGCACAATGAGGAGGATGGTAAGAGAAATAAAAAGTTCTCCAAAGCTCACTGTTCAAGAATTGCAACAAATGGTAGTATCTTGGGGTCACAATGTCTCCAGAATAACCATCAGGTCGCTATCTACATGCCAGTGTAGCAGAGATGGGGACTCGAATCTAAGACTCGGACTGCGACTTAAGTCGCACAAAGACTTGTGACTTGACTTTAGACTTGCCCTCAATGATTTGAGACTTGACTCGGATTCATAACTCGTAAAAAATTTTGATTTCATGGAATTATTTATTTATATCCCGCACTCTTCCCAACAACCCGAAAACCGCTCACCTCGCCCGGGTGTCCCATTACTTTTGCCTGAGATGAATGGTTTTCAGCTAATAACGGTTTTCAAGCAGTCGTTGGAAAAGGGTCACCGAGCCCCATCTAACTGTGGAGTTATATATATTTTTGATATTTAATATTTATATTTAAGATCATTTAAGGTAAATCCTCCATGTTGGTGAGGGCGCAGTCCTAAGCAACAGCCAATTGGAATCACGGGATTCTAAATGTTCACTCAAAGACTTGAGACTTGATTTGGACTCGAGCACAAAGACTTGAGATTTAATTTGGACTTGGTAAAAATGACTTGTGAACATCTTTGGCATATAGGAGTGTGTATATGTACTTATGAGTGTGCCTGTGCCTATATGTATGTATATGTGTACGCGGGTGTGTGTGGAGTTTGTCATGGAATGTTTTGCAATGCTTGAGAAGCCACAACCTTGCCACCCCGACGCCCAAGTGAGACCGAGCAGCTCCAGATGCAGGTCAACAGACACCAGCTGCCAGCCCCAGGGGCTAGTAGACACCCCCCCTAAAATACCCAGGGGTGACTGGAGCCTCCGCATGTGGCCCTATCGATGTGCACTCATACATACAAGTTGGCCGAGGTCCCCTGTCCACTGCAGGATCCCGGTCACCCTCC
Organism: Brachypetersius altus; assembly: GCA_037974465.1. Lineage (NCBI taxonomy): Eukaryota > Metazoa > Chordata > Actinopteri > Characiformes > Alestidae > Brachypetersius > Brachypetersius altus. The sequence goes on from JBBPDB010000019.1 coordinate 14,838,858, forward strand.
CCTTTACCCAGCCGTCCAGGAGCCAAGCTGTGCCAAGCTGCCCAACCGGGGGTGACGCACCTGGTGAAACGCGGACGACCTCACTGCAGATGAGACCCTGTCCGCAAGCGAGCTGTTCCCAGGCACCAGGGCACAGACCCTGACCCCTGCCTGCACTGGCAGAGCCCGACCACCCATATATTTTGTCTGCTCTGTTGAAATGCCAGATGTACGTTCACTTTCTTCATCTGGCTCAATGTTTGGAGGCATCTTGTTGTCAGCTCTGTTCACTTAAGTCTGACCGATGTGTTGTTAACATATTAACTTCATTATTTGTGGCCATGAATTTGATGATAAATTATTGAAATGATTTTTAAAAAACACTGCAATTAGCATCCTTTTTGAGCACAAAGAATAACACATTTATTGCCTGGACAGAACACATAAATAAAAAATATAAGGTGCTGAATTAAAGCAGTCAGCATTAAACAAATATCTACACATGTGACATCTGTACATAGTCCCAGATCTTGGCAGTTTGCCTCAGCTTTTATGAAATTAGGCTTCTTTTGATTTGCCAATATATTAAATGCAGGCTAAAAAATAACCTGTGCAAAAAAGTGTGGGGATACACTGAACCAAAAAGAGTAGACACACACACGTATCTCTCATTTTAGAACCTGGCTTTCAGCTTGTGTTCCTGAACTTCTTTCTTTGGTGGTGTCAACATCAATACCATAGACTGTTGTCTGGAGGAATGTGATCATGTTGCAAAGAGCATCATCATAACTTAAGTTGAAAACAAGTGCACCTTAAAAAGTTCAAAGGCTGCCAATGATGTGATTTCTTGGCAGGGGATGAGCTTCATGTCCATCAGGATGTAGTAAGCACCGAGGGTCTGCTTACGTGTTCCAGAGGCTGTGCTTTATAGGAATATACAATTATTACAATGCTTAATTATTTGATTCAAAACATGCCAACCCAATGTTTAGTAATCACTATACTTATCCTTGGTATCATACCCTTCTGTCTCAACCACGTGCACTGCAAGAATGTTAACCATCTACCGCCCCCTACTGTCACCCAGTGTACAAGTTTTTTTATATTCTTCCAAGACTGTGGTCCCTCCTTGTGTTGTCTGCAGGATCTGCTTCATCAACATGCAGATTTTATTCAGCATGTTACAATGTAGACTTCTAACAATGCCTATCTGTAAGGTATATTTGGCAGCTGTAATTCTAGATATCACACATCATCATAATCACCACAGTGTGAATCAGGAAGTCAAACCAAACAATGTAAAAGATAAAAAACTGAAAAACACTCATCACCCCTCATTCACTTTGGTGGTCTTGGTGATTTACTATCACTGCTAATAATGGACAGAGAGGAAACTCACACTGCAGGGGATAGTGATGTGGATAGAAGTGATGAGTAAGTATTGCTATAATATAACAACAAAAGTGCCTTCACTGCAGCATTAACAATCCTTGATAAAAACCTCCTTCCTCTCCTTGTCCGGACAGCACCCGATCATGACATACACATAGATATTTATCTAAATGGTACACATGTAATTATTTTAAAACATCAGTGTATGTAATAAATACAAATCATAGTGTTGTAGGAAAATGTTGCTCAATTTATTGATTCTCCACCAGAATATATGAAGGAAACAGTTCAGGGCTGATTCACTCCAATATATTTATTAAAATATGTAAGGAAATTTAGCTTAGTGGATTTATTCTCCACAAGAATATACCACAATATTCATTAATTGATTAGTTAGTAGTCAATTATTAATTAATTAATAATTTGGGTTTTTCTATTATTAAGTATGTGGGTGCCAGTTCGGAGAATCACTCAACAGACAACTGTTCTTCGCTCAAATTAACAAGCTTTTATTAAAACATT
>JBBPDB010000019.1:14846269-14873977 GCA_037974465.1 Brachypetersius altus
GCTACAGAGAGAGAGAAAGAGATACAGAGAGAGCGAGAGAGATACAGAGAGAGAGACACACACAGAGAGAGAGAGAGGAGAGAGAGACAGAGAGAGAGACACACACACAGAGGGAGAGAGAGCTACAGAGAGAGAGAAAGAGATACAGAGAGAGCGAGAGAGATACAGAGAGAGAGACACACACAGAGAGAGAGAGAGAGGAGAGAGAGACAGAGAGAGAGAGAGACACACACACAGAGGGAGAGAGAGCTACAGAGAGAGAGAGAGAGACAGAGAGAGAGAGAAAGAGATACAGAGAGAGCGAGAGAGAGACAGAGAGAGTAAATCCACGCTAAAGTATCAAGGTGAAAGTCATCATCGCTTGTGTAGTACAGACCCAGCTCCCAACCCAACTTTGTGAATAGATTAACGCCAATATTTTTTTTATCGCCCGATAAGAGTCTCACGTTAATGCCAATAACGGCCCACCACTAGCATTTTCCTATTCATGAAATAACCCAGTGCTGATTGTGATCATTTCAAGCTGTGAATTTGAATTTGAATAAAAAGCATCAAATTCTTAGAAAAATCAGCACATTTTTCTAACAGTGAGCAACGATAAAACCAAAGTTTGGTGTAAAGCTGTATACGCCAGCTGTGATGTGGCTGTGCCACCTTTGATTTTGTTCTGTCACATCATGCTTATGCTGTACCTCAACAAAATATGGCTACTGCTATTAAACTAACCAACAAAACATGGTTAAACCATGAGATGAAGGAAAGAGAAGTGTTACATTAAACGAAGAATAGAAGTGTTATATTAAATTGCTAGAAACTTGGACGTGTCAGGCAGTGATGCTAACTTTCTGTTAGTTTTTAGCATCCTAATCTTAAAAACTGATGTTATTGGAGATTCCTACATGAAAGCTTGATCACACAGCAAGTACATTCACTATTCACTAACTTTAACCACCTCTATGCTTAGTCTGAAGGCTTTTCTCAGGCCTAATGCAGAGAGGCCTACTAGTGTTAATGACGTATGGACTGAACAGAACAGTCATCTGTGTACCACCTGTCTAATCACTCGTGCCTCCTGCCATGGCTACAAAGCAGCTAATTAACAATGGAGCAAAGCCCCATTAGGATGCAAATGCTCCCACTTCACCTTTTGATACGGAAACAGTTGCTTGTCGGCACACGTCTAATATGCTGTTCCACACCTGCCACCTCCCTTGGGCTGGGGAGGGATAGAAAGCCACTTCTCAGCCGAAACTCCCTCGGCCGTGGGCAGGTTAGACTGCGTGGCTGCTTCCTGACTCTCAGCTCCAATTAAATCATGGCCTTGGGCAGCAGTTGATTGAAAACTGAAGCAAAGGTGCCATGGTGGTATGCCTGAGATCACAAACAACACGCCTCAGCCTTTGAGACCAAACTTTTTATTTGTTTTTGCCAGTCACTTTCACTCAAGAGACCACCAAGAATAAGTTAGGAAGTTTATTGTCTTCTTTAGTGGTGTGAATGCTAATTATTTTTAGAGTGATTTGTTTTGGAATTAATTACTCAATGAGCCCTCAGTGATCTCCCAAACATCTTGCATCAGACATTAATGAAATGTATTTGTCTCCACTGTTTGTTCTGTGCAGATGGTCTTTTGTATATCAAAATGTATCAATGTATCAAAAATATCTGCATAATAAACATGATAGTAAATCAGTTTCACCTTATCAATCATCCTCTGGTATCTGAACCCTTGAAGAACTAAGTACTTATGAACTGTAACATGATACAGTATGCATGTGCAGTCTGGCATAACTGGGTACCTTTTCCCAGTTCCCTGTTAGGGGTTAAATGGTTTGTTTCCATCTGTGTGACCAAGAAGTGCAAGTTCTGCTTGAAGCATTAATTTGTTACTCATGACACCTTGGAGCAAAATTCACTGTCATAAATATGTCCAGAGGAAGGACTGGCATCACTGTTAACCATACAGAATAAAGTCAGGCTATGTGTACTGTTCATATATAAATGCTATGCTTGGCTAGCATAGCAGAATATACCAAAAGAAAGGGTCAAAGATCATCAATTGGTCCTATCTGCTTAAGTTGCACCTGGTGATCCTTTCTGCTTTTAGCGGGCATCAGAAATTTCTGGACAAATCAATATTCTATGGTGGGAATAGGCCTTTTTGCTATTACTGTACTAAAACACCATTTTGGCTTTGGGATTGTTTTTGCTGGGCCATTAAATAAGAAATACCTATCCCAAGCTCAGCAGACACCGAGTGGACATCTGAGGTGCTGAACGGAGTGCTGGATGTTTTGTACTCCATAGGAAAGGGTGTTGCACTGGGCCTAGCTGGTGACCTTCTATTGACAACAAACATCATAATGAAGTAACATGTTAGCCATTATATACTATTATATTCTTCACAGATATACCTTAATCCAAGTAATTAAAAAGTAGAAATCCTGTTCCTGAGCAATTAGCTTGTTATTTCCTATTCTCTATAAAGGTGCCTGATGGCAAATAGATGTTTTGAAGTTTGCCCCTTAAATATAATAACCATTACAGTGTACTTCTAATTTCTAATACTGGCCAATCTTTTTGTCAAACATGCTCATTTACAAAGTATGCAAAACACAAAAGAACACCAGTCCACAGGACAGGACCTTTCAGCCATAAACAGCTTTAAACAGTAGAAAAGTGTTGTCCAGATAATGGTAAGATAATTCTCCAGGAAAAGGTAGTGTAATTTCATGTTGTTTTCTATTTTACTTGGTTCACTTCTAGTAGACGACATTCTTGCCAATTTCCTTCCCTCGTCTGAATGCAAGAGGAAGGTCAGTAAAGTTATTTAATGCTATATCAGGGGAGAACAAGCGTAGGGGGGGTTGAGGGAGAGGATTGTCTGTCAGGCAAAAGTTCTGGTTGTGTCACTAAGTCTCCAAAACAATGATGAGAGGCCCACTCTAGTCCTACCAAAGAGCAGACTGGAAAAAAATTATGTGAGAACAAGAGATGACAATGATGACAAGAATCCTTACCTGTGACAGACTGTGACTCTCAAGGTATATCATAGAAATAAATACTTCTTCTTTTTTTAAGTTTTAAAACTGTCTTACTTGTGTCTTGTTCTATTTTGTGACTGAGAAGTGTAAGGGAGTCGAATTAATGTGTTAATTTCGAATTAATCGAATTAATCAGTTGACCACAGGTAAATAACCCGGTCCGGGTGTCGAAACAGTTGTCACTCATGGTTGGTTTCTCCCTTATGAACTTCACCTGATTCCTGTTACTTTGCAGCACATAAAAGCCAGCTTGGCCTGGAGCTTGGCGGCCGTCCTCTGTCATTCTAACCTGCTGTTTCTGTCTGTGTTCCTCTCTGTTTTCAAACTCTTAATATGCATGCAACTCTGCACTCTGCCTCCTCTCCCCCATTAGACTTTTACCCTACATCGCCTTGGACTGTCTGCTCAATTTAATGTTAGCAACTGAGGCTCTGTAAACTGTGCACTTTCTGCTCTACTATGGGTCGGCCTAGAAGCCTCCCAGCTCGCACTGGCGGAGAGGTCCCATCGACAATACAGGGGACTCTGTATGTACTGTGGTGGCGAGAGACAATGGAGATAACTTTAGAGATTTTAACTTTGAATCAGTTTATCATCTTTGTTTATGTTTTTGTGTGTAACCATTACGTTTCTGCCCTTTCAGACAACTTTGTTTCTCGGGATTTTGTTTTGTCGACATCCATTCCCTCAGTTGCATTAGGTCACAGAGTGACAGTCAAAGCGTTAACCCACAACATCAGATGCATACACAGCCCAATAGTTAATTGGAACTCCTGGTTCCCTCAGTGTAAGCACATGAGTCAATTTAAGGTTGTGCCATCCCATGCATCGTCCATCAAATGCCCCTTTCTAATTTACATTACGGCATTTATCAGATGCTTTTATCCAAAGCGACTTCCATTCCCTACCTACAGGGGGCAGTCTCTCCCTGGAGCAACTCGGGGTTAAGGGTCTTGCCCAGTGGTGTTTTTTTTTTTTGCTGAAGGTAGGATTCGAACCCATAACCTCATGGTCCGGAGGCAAGTATCCTACCCACTGAGCTACATCCACCTACATCATTTCCCTGTTAACATTCCCTTTGGTACATACAGGGCAATTATTCTCCTCATCAGAAATGGGTTTGTGCTATTGAACACCTAGCTTATCCCTTTTTCTTCTGTCTGAACCTGAGATAAAGGCTAAGTTTACAAAGCACGTTGCTCATGTAAGGCAAGTCTTCTCCTGCCTGCTTGAGCATGGGTTCTGTATGTAGGCTGATAAATGTTATTTAAACCTGTTGGAAAATGCAATATTTCTTGGGGCTCACCACTTTGTAGCGCAGGCTCGTTTGGGGTTTCAGCTGTCTGACCTCCTCAAAGACCTCCAAAGACCTCAAGCCAAATCAGCTTTTAATAGCCAAAAACAAATACTGTCCCTGTCCTAAAAATGCCAGATCTAGCTCATAGTAGATCCGTCAGAGGTAAGACCGGGAACCGTGATACCAGAGAGACCCCAGTTAGCTCCATCCCTGCTCTTTTTCCTCATGCAAACTAACTGAAGCAGAGTGCAATTATGAGACTTGGAATCGTGAGCTGCTAACTATCAAAACTATACCTGTAGAGTGGCAACATTGGCTGGAGGGGGCTTGGCAGCCCCTTTTTTACCAACTGCTGGAGCTTAGACTAAGCACTTTAACTCAATCCCTGTGATAATACTTTTCATATGTTTTCATTTTAAAATTACATTTTGTCATTAAATATCTGAGGCCCTTTCTAAATTTTAGTCTCTAGATGAAGCCACAATATCCCCTAAGCCCATACTGCCAGTGTCCAATAATGGTGTAGCCCAGGACACGTTTTCATTAAAGAGTCTTTATGCTGTCCAGACCTGGTGCTGCTAGCCATTAGCCTGTGGCCATATTATTTTCCTCAGGAGTTCAGTCACATGATCGCTGTGTGTGTTTACACAGTCGCTGCCCGAGAGAAAATACACACAGTTATAGCAAGACTGCAGACACAGTTCTCCGCGTCTCTCATAATCATATCTATATATCTTAATCATGTCACACTGGACTTTACTCTGGTTGATTTTCACTAGTTTGTGGATTGTCCCACAAGGAGCAACAGGACAATCGACCTTCTGTAAGCTAATGTGAAGGATGCATACAGAGCTATGCCCTTCCACCCACTAGGGAAGTCCGACCACAACCTGGTCTATTAACAATCACAATACACCCCCCACGTATAAAAGAAGCCTGTCAGTATACACTCCTTCAGGAGATGGACCCCTGAAAAGGAGGGCATTCTGAGAGACTGGTTTGACACCACAGACTGGAATGGACTTCTTAGCCCACATGGCAAGGGGTGACACACTGTTTAACCAAATATCGTAGACGTGGTCATCCCTGCTAAAACAGTATTGTGCTACCTTAATAACAAGCCATGGGTAACATAGCAAGTCAAAGCTGTCCTAAACATGAAGAAGAAAGCCTTCAGGAACAAGGACAAGGAGGAGATTAAAGCAGGACAGCGAGAGGTGAAACGCTGCCTGATGGTGGCAGGAGGAAAGTAGAGCAGAAGTTGAGTGAGAACAATATGCAAGATCTGGGAAGGTGTGAAAACCATCACAGGCCACAACACCAAGAACAGCACAGCAGAGGGGACCATGGAGAAGGCAACAAACTCAACAATCGGTTTGACCAGCCCACACCCCACACCCCTCCTCACTACAGGCGCCCCTCCTTCCTCTCCCTCTTTCCTCAAACAACCCCCCTTCTTCCAGCCCCCCCCCCCAATATCATCATGGTGTCTTCCTCTTCCTCTTCCTTCCTCCTCATAGCCCCCTCAGTGTCACAGCAGACCAGGTCAGGAGACAACTGAGTAAGCTTCGCCCCAGGAAGGCAGCAGGCCCAGATAAGGTGTGAAACCTGTGCTGCTGAACTCGGTGAGCCCCTGCAACAAGTCTTCAACCTCAGTCTATGACTGGGGAGAGTCCTGGCTCTCTAGAAGACAAACTGCATCGTAAAAAGAACAGTCGCAGAGAGCCAAATGACTTAGACCCGTGGCACTCACATCACAACTACAAGTACCTTGGGCAGTGGGTGGACAATAAACTGTACTGGAAATACAACACACAGCACCTGTAAAAACAAAAGGGCTAAAGCAGGATGCACTCCAGTGCATGTTTGACCAGTCTCTGGACCCAAGGCTCCAGCCCACACTGGCATCTAGGTCAGAGGAAGAGCTAGCCCCACCAGCCAGTGAGCAGACAGGGGGCTGGTCACCTGCTCTGAGCACTCAGACAGAGGAAAGGGACAAGGACCCAGGTGCTCTTCTGGCTTCAGCACCAGCCACCACGCTGGCCTCATAGCTGCTGCCCATGCAGGCCCCATGGACCCGACTCCTAGCTGCAGATCCTGTTTCTGTCCCCATTTCTGTCCTCAAAGCTGAGGCCCCAGCCGCTGGTTCTGTCCACAGAGCGCTAAACAGCTGCAGGTTCTGATAGTGGCAGCATCCTTGTAAAGGACAAAGAAAGAATACTTTTAAGAAAAGGACACTTTTAAGGAATATCTCATACTATGTCTGCCAATCAAAAACTCCTTTAATTATGAAACCATCTTTCAAAATCTTCAACTTTAAAATTATATTCATATGCTATTCAGAGATGTTCACAAGTCTTTTTTACCAAGTCGAAGTCAACTCTCAAGTCTTTGAGCGTTAATGTTTACAAACGGCGACTCTAAATGTGGGATGTTTGAGCTGTAAATGTTGATTCACCTCGGACAAAAGTAATGGGACACTGGGGCAAGGTGAGCGGTTTTCAGGTCGTTGGAAAGAGTGCATGATATAAATAAATAATTCCATGAAATGAACATGGTTTATGAGTTATGACTCACGAGTCACAGCACCCGAGTCCAAGTCAAGTCTTGAGTCCCCATCTCTGATGCTATTTATATTGTACATTTTTAAATAGTAGAAGTACATATTTAAGCTGCCAATTACTTGATCCAGTTTTGATCATTTTTTTTCCCTCCACACTTGACTTACTCTTTAAGAGCTTTAAAGATGTTGCCTAATCGAGACCTGTAGACTCTGAATGCTGTGGAGTTCATTGATGAGGTAAAGTGATATTAGCAATTACACTAAGTTTTGCTTTTAGTTTTATTAATCTTTTCAGGAACCACTCCAATGTTAAAAGGTCTGTTCATATACATAAGTGTGCGCTTGTATGTAACTTTGTCATCAGTTGACCAAGGTTGAGTATTGATCATTAAAACATGGTTGCGAAAGCTTTGGATAATATTGGGAGAGAAAGATGATAATCGAGAAACCTTTAAAATTTCTGACAGGGATGGTTGGTGAGGTTATGCAAACAGATGACATAACAAATGAAACAAAACAAATACGGACCAAAACACAAAGGACAGGCATAAAACAGGCTTCAGCAAAGTACAGCTTAGATTAGTTACATAAAAAGAGGTGACTGTTGTGATTTCATTAAAGAATAATCAGCTTGTGAATGCTGGTATAAACACAGTTTATATAGCAACCTTGTAATTTAATGGAATGAATTCTCATGGAAATGCATCTTTAAGATTCAGATAACAGATTACAGAGGATTCAGGTCTTTTTCTTTTTATCCATATGGTTTAAGGGTACCTACATTTCCAGTTTAGAACATACAATGAGGTCTCTTCCTCTCTGTATCAGTATGCTTCCGTGGTAGGACTTCCTCCCTACACAGTGCCACTAAACTGATCCTAGGAGAGCAGCAACAGTCTCCTGATGATATAATAGTGGAATAAATACTGAAAATAGCCCAGGGCTACATTTTGGAATGCCTTAATTCTCACTCTGCCCGTATGAAGACTGCCTGCAGCGTTTACATTTACTCCCAAATGCCTCTAAACAGCCTTTAATGAAACACTAAATGCCCTACTGAGAGAGCCTTAGGCTAGCCAGTACCTAAAGAACACAGTCAAAATGTCTCTTCTCCAGCCCCTTAAAAGTGCCTTTCTTCTTTTCTGGGCTCTTGTGTTGTAATTGCTGTGAATTATGGGTGGTTTTAATGTTGGGATATTTTGATTTTTAAGATTTAGCCTAACTTTGATATATTGGATTCTATATGTAAGGTCAGGTGGTGCTGGTATATGTTTGTAAAAGTCAGTGTCTAACATGATTAGGATCTAATGTGCAATGAAACTGAGCGTGGCATATAGTCACAGCTTATTATGGGGTGCAATTCTGTTTCCACTAACTGATGCTCCCAAGAGGACCTGAAGCCTGAAACTGCACTGATGGATTTTCATCGGGACAACATGAACATAAAAGTGAGCATAGGTGAACCCATGCATTCAGTGTATGAGAACTGTGTTTGTCTATGCGTGCCGTGTCTACTGTAGCAGGATGCTACATCAGTTCAGTGGATTTTAGGGAGAGTGTAATTCAGGGCTGGCAGAACCAGAATGCAGGGGTGGGGTGTCTATGCATATCTGTGCGCATCTGTGGCATCCCTCTGTACTCTGATCTCTCCTCAGGTCCTCCAGCAGCAAGCCTGCCAGCTCATCTACAGCTCACACCTGCCTGCGCTGACCAAGGAGGGAAATATCACACTGGGGGCCCTGTTCTCGCTTCATGATGCTGCTCTGGAAGCACAGTTTTCTTTTACCTCTCAGCCTGAACCTTCTCAGTGCATTGGGTCAGTCACTAAATCTCTACATTTTGAGGGGGGAAAATTGTCTATCATGTATTTATGTTCAGTTTATGTAATTATGTTTTAATGGCTTTGAGATATCCCAATGTATGCAAGAAGATTAATACATTCTATCTGCAATATGGATACGTTTCCTTGTCCTATGTTTGAATAACTTATGTTTGTGCCATTTTTGTTCATAAAAGCTTTGATAAGTTTCCAGTTTCATTTTTGTGCAATAGGAGAAAACACAATTGCTCTGGAGTGGGAAACCCCCACATCACAGGGCATCAGTGCTGAACAGATAAGCCTTTAAAATTTAACCATTCTTGTACTTGACAGGTTTAATTTCCGGACCTTTCGGTGGATGCAGACAATGATTTTTGCCATAGAGAAGATCAATAGAGACAGCCACCTCTTACCCAACATCACCTTGGGTTACAAGATGTATGACTCGTGCAGTTCCCCTCTCCATGCACTTCGCACAGCTGTGGAGCTGATGGGGGGTGGAGAGGAGGAGGGTGGTGGAACAGAGTGTCGAGGCAAAGTCCCTGTTATCATTGGAGATAGTGGATCCACACTATCACTAGTGGTTGCACACTTTCTAGGTGTTTTCCAGCTGCCGCAAGTGAGCAAAGCTGCTTGGGTTTTAGAGGCTGGAACAAACACATTTTATTTATTAAGTGTGAAAATTTCATTTGAGGTTTATTGAGTGTTAGTACTGTAATCTCTTCTCTTCTCTTCTCTTCTCTTCTCTTCTCTTCTCTTCTCTTCTCTTCTCTTCTCTTCTCTTAGGTCAGCTATTTCTCCAGCTGTGCTTGTTTGAGCAACAAGAAAGTATTTCCAGCATTTCTTAGGACAATGCCCAGTGACTTTTTCCAGGTGGATGCACTTGTACAGCTGGTCCAGCACTTCGGTTGGACCTGGGTAGGATTGATTGCTGGGGATGATGCTTATGGTCGTGGGGGCGCCCAAATTTTTAACGACAAAATTACCAAGCTGGGTGTCTGCATTGCTCTTCATGAGATCATCCCCAAAGACCATGCCCCAGCAGAGATGGTCAGGATTGTAAAGCGTATCATTGTGTCCGGGGCTCGAGTGGTGCTGTTGTTTGCTCTTGAGCAAGATGCAAAAGCTCTCTTCTCTGAGGCTCTCAAACACAACCTAACTGGAGTTCAGTGGTTGGCCAGTGAGGCTTGGATCACAGCAGCTATACTCTCTACCCAAGAGTTCAAACCAATTCTGCAAGGCTCCATGGGGTTTGCCATCCGCAGGGCTGAAATCCCCAACCTGCAGCCTTTCTTGCTGCGCCTCCACCCCTCTGCCTTCCCCAAAGACCCTTTTGTTCTGCAGTTTTGGGAAGAAATGTTCAAATGCTCCCTTCACAATAGAACCGGTGTACCTCCCTGTAATGGCTCAGAGGAGTTGGCTAGTGTAAAGAGCATCTACTCAGATGTCTCCCAGCTGAGGATCTCCTATAATGTCTATAAGGCAGTATATGCTATTGCCCACGCTCTAGATGCTATGCTAAGATGTGTGCAAGGGAGAGGACCCTTCCCAGGGGGAGCCTGCCCTGACATGCTCAGCATACAGCTATGGCAGGTAGAAACATCTGACTTCACTAGTGTGTTGATAGCCTATATCTCCACCTTTTGAAAGTTTTATCTCATTTATTACAAAAAAACTGTCCTTCTCTTTACCGCTCTCTCTTTCTCTAATAATCTCAGCTCTTACACTATTTGAAGAGAGTGGACTTCATTAATGAGTTTGGTGAGGAAACTAAGTTTGATGAGAACGGTGACCCTGTGGCCATGTACGACCTTATCAACTGGCAACTGTCAGACAGCGGCGAGATCCAGTACGTGACTGTGGGCAGATTCGATGAAACCAAGAGTGCTAAACTGGAAATAGATGGAAAAAATATTATTTGGAATGGTTATCACAGACAAGTAAGCCTGTGTAATTCACATAATGCTTAAAAGTGAACGTTTTAATTTATGCATGCAAAATTTCACCCTTAAAAAGTACCATATACTTCATTTCTGTTTCTGGGACATAAATGATTTATATTATTTTAGTTGCCCTGCTCTTTGTTCTGCAGGTCCCTGTATCTGTCTGCAGTAGCAGCTGTCCCCCAGGCACAAGGAAGGCCATTAGGCCTAGCTTCCCTGTCTGCTGCTTTGACTGCATTCTCTGTGCAACTGGGGAGATTAGCAATCAGACAAGTGAGTCAACTGCAAATGTCTAAACAAAGGCACATGATTTAATATACTATGAAGTCATATGCGTCTGTGTGGATTTTTAATCTACAGTATGTATGAATGTATTAATCCTTTAGAAATGTACTGTATTTTTTATTAACAGTAGCCATAAAATGCAATTGTTGAATATAACATAATCTGAAAATGTTGTATTGAATTTTAATAATTCAAATTTAAATTATATTAATAAAACTATTTAAAGACAATTCCATTGGGCAATAGGAAAACAGCTTAATGGGGTTAATAGGCCAAAATCTTAAAGATTAATTTCCTTCTCCTCAGAGAGAGACATGCATCACAGTTTGGAGGGATTAGGTGGTGCATTGGTGGCATTGGTGTCTGTTTTCACTGAATCCAATATGAGTGACCAAGACACATGGTGCAGTTAAAGAGGGTCTAAATTTAGACACTTTCACTTAACTCCATTTTTATGTCAGTTTATTTTCAGCAGTAACTGTATTGGTGTTATATATTTTATTCATTTATACATTTCAGATGCTGTAGAGTGTGTGATATGTCCACCAGAATTCTGGTCTAACCTAAACAGGGATGCTTGCATCCCAAAACTGCTCGAGTTCCTGTCCTATGGCGACACCATGGGGATAGCTTTGCTGGCCGTGGCCCTTCTGGGCTCCTGCACCACCCTCGCCATTGCGTTTGTTTTCACCTGCAAACGTCACACACCTCTGGTGCGTGCCAACAACTCGGAACTCAGCTTCCTCATCCTCAGCTCTCTGTGGCTGTGCTTCCTATGTGCACTGGCCTTTATCGGGGAGCCCACTGCCTGGTCATGCCAGCTACGTCACACTGCCTTTGGCATCGCCTTTTGCCTCTGCCTTTCTTGCATCCTGGGAAAGACCCTGGTGGTGTTGATGGCCTTCAAGGCCACTCTCCCAGGCAGCAATGCTATGAAGTGGTTTAGGCCTCCACAGCTCCGTGCTTTGATCTTCCTGTGCACTGCAGTGCAAGTAGGGCTTTGCGGAGCATGGCTGGGCTTGGCACCCCCTGTCCCACGCAGGCTGATGACTCGCGAGTCAGCACACATCATCCTGCTGTGTGACATGGGCTCCACACTGGCTTTCTCCCTGGTGCTGGGCTACATCGGCCTGTTGGCTTCGGTCTGCTTCCTGCTGGCCTTCTTTGCCCGAAAGCTTCCGGACAATTTCAACGAAGCTAAATTCATCACCTTCAGCATGCTGATCTTCTGTGTTGTGTGGGTCGCCTTCGTCCCGGCATACGTCAGCTCTCCAGGGAAGTACACAGTGGCTGTGGAGGTCTTTGCCATCCTGGCCTCAAGCTATGGCCTTCTACTGTGTATCTTTGCCCCAAAGTGTTACATCATTCTTCTCAGACCCGAGAGGAACACAAAGAAACATCTAATGGGCAAATCCATGGTACAGAAATTTGAACAATAATTGTGGATTTTACATCTATTTTTAATAATACTAACTAATAAACTCATCAGATGTTTCTGGTATTTGAATCAGATGTTTCAATAAATGCATAATTTGTGGTATGCGAGTGTGTTGTCATGTGCAAAAGTTTGGAGACCCTTGGTCAAAGTACATGTTACACATTTTATTTTCAAAATTATTGTTTGTTGTGGCATGTGCGAAAATATGCCCCATGTAATAATTTTGGATTTACTTTCATATGTTAAACTAAATAGAAATAGTAGCGAAAAAATAGAAATAGTACATAAAAATTGACTAGAACGTTTTCATCAACAAAAACAGGTCATGTGACTGAGAGGTGTGCAGACTTTTGCAGGTTGAATGAAAAGGTAACTATTTTTCTCCCATTATCCTTGTTCTTCAATAAAAAATGTTATAGGCATCCTGTCACTGATGACAGAACAACCCAAACATTAAGCAATTCTTACAAACCTGCACCTGTGCACTCTGACCACTAAGTGGTGCTGTTGAGAGGAATTTAACTAAGTACCCTGCCTCTCCCTATTGTAACTTCACAGCTGAGCTTAATTAAACACACAAACGATTTCCATGGCCATTTCCATTTCCATAAAGCTGTTTTCTTTGTAGCTGTAAACTATTTTTTTTTGCACTTAGCAGGCCAGTAAAGGGCCCTGATATCATCATTATCAGTCAGCTGTTTACGGCCCTGTTGTTTCACAGAAGAACTTAAACACTCTTCCTCAATAAAAGCCCATCTGCTGCAGGATAATTTGTACCTCACTTCAGAGCCTGTATTTACTCACTGGGTACAGCTGTAACAAAAACACTCTCTGGCCTCCACCCATGCACTCTGCCTGATAAGCTGCTTTTCCATTATCCTTTTTCCTTATTATGATAAAGTGGGGATATTGCAGCATCCCCATCCTTTGGACAGTGATCATCTGGTGTTCTTTAAACTCTTGTTATGTCTCTGAGATGTTCGATGAGCATAAACCTGGTAGTTCTCCTAGTTTGGCAGGAGCTGGTCAGCTAATGGTGGCCAGATCTGAAACTCAATGTGGTGAAATGGCATTTATCCATTATGCTGCCCACTACTTGAGCCAGGGCCCTATGGAGATCACATCTAGCCAGTTTTAAAAAGAAGCTGAAAACAGTAAGGTTTGCACAAGAAATCGTGTACTTCTGCATGCATGTAGTTTTCCATATTGCTTTATATTGCTTGTTTATTCCATATTACTTTAATTGCTTACTTTTCTTTTTATGTTTCTAGTATCTCTGTAAAATGTAAGTGTAAGAGTGATTGCTGATACATGGCAGCAGCAACAGATGCTTTGAAGTACCTGATACAGAAAGATCTTCATCTCTCCCTCTTCTTGTCCCATTAATGGAATCTAAATAGGTCCTTAGCTATTGTTGGTCACCATACAGCCAATTGAGAAAGCTGGAAAATCTAAATGAGATGCATGTGGTGCCCCCCCCCCCCAATTTGAGACTATAATAGCCTACATATTTTCTAGGAATGCTTTGCACAAGATCATGGAATGTGTCTGAGGGAATTCATGTCTACAGCATTTGTGCCATCAGGCATTGATGATGGATGAAAGGCCTTGGCTATTAAAGGAAACCTAGGTTGTCCATCAGACTGCCAGATAGTAAAACCTTTTTTATCACTCTGTAAAACACATGTCCAGTGCTCTGGAGTCCAGTGTCGTTAAAGCCAGCGCTTGGCACTGACTAAGTCATGAAAGCATTTTTATGCTTTTTCATAGCTAAACACTCAACATTTCCCTTTCATTGCTGGGCAAAGGTTTCACAAACTGACTTGTGGCAAAGGTTTAAAGTCACTGTGCTTTTACGTGTGGCCCATTCTACTGACCAGTGTTCGTTGTCCGCATGGTTGCATACTTGATGTTATAGCCCTGTTACCAATGTACCTGAATTAGGAAGGTGGCCTAGCAATTTTGCTGCCACAGCCTTCACATGTACTTCAAAAGGTCCTGCTGGGCACTCTGAAGCTGTGTGTGTGTGTGTGTGTGTGTGTGTGTGTGTGTGTGTGTGTGTGTGTGTGTGTGTGTGTGTGAGAGAGAGAGAGAGAGAACAAGAGCGAGAGTGTGTGTTTATGAATACGCATGCGTGTCTTCCCTTCATGCATAATTCACCTCCCTATTTTTAATTTCCCTGCAGAGGGGCTTTTCATTAATCTGCCTCTATAAAACTCTCCAGTCATTCCGGCTCTACATTCTAAATGCTGGTCAGGACATGCTGCTCCTCCAGGTCATGACCATGTTGCTCCTCTGCACCACATGCAGTGCCCTTAAGGAAAACTGTGAGCGTTGGCCGGATCTAGACTCCTCAGTGGTCCACAAGGAGGGCCAGGTGATTCTGGCTGGAATGTTTCCCATCCACTCTAAAGGTGTAGAGCAGGAGCTGAGCTTCATGAGTTCACCAGGCAAGAGGAAATGCAGGGGGTAAAGACCTGACAATCTAATGAAGGGGGAAAAAAACACAGTCTGCTTCTAAGGGGCTGATTAAAGACCCCTTTCTCTTCAGTGGCTTTGATGTGATGGGGTGCTCTAACAGAAGCTGATACATTATGTAAATATGCAGGCTGTTTGAGAGCTATTTGAAGATTAAATGTACTTTGTTCTGTCTGTAGCTTGTCGTTGTTTAAGCATAACTCTTAATCTTGTGTGTATATATATATATATGTTGAGCAAGTAATTTGATTTAATATTGGACTTTGCTTGTAGGAGTAGGATGGGATTTCATTGTTAATGTGATAACTGACATCATGATAAACATTTCTGAGTGTATCACAGGTGTTAAATCGTTAAATTGTATACATGTTGCGCTATATCACTGATTTTAAAGCCTTCTTCAATATGTGTCAAACCTCAGAAAAGACAAATATTGCATACTGGGAATTTCAGCCGCCTTTGCCTGTTTAGAAGAAATGGTGATTTTTGTTTGTTCTGCTGCTTCAGGTTCAGCTTACGTGCATTCCGCTGGTCTCAGGCCATGATCTTCTTCATAGAGGAGATCAACAGGAACCCTAACCTGCTGCCTAACATCACGCTGGGCTACCGGCTCTATGACACATGCTGGCTGGGGGCTATGTCCATGAGGGCGGCCTTGTCTGTGGTCTCTCAACCCTTGAAGAGGAACGCCACAGGAGCATGCTCATCCCCCACCATCCCACTGATCATTGGTGACTCAGGATCCACCCTGTCTATGTCCATCTCCAGACTGCTCAATCTGTTCAACGTGCCTCTGGTGAGACCCTCTCTCTCTCTTTCTCTCTCTCTCTCCCTGTATCTCTGAGGCAGGACTATACAGTTGAAAAGAAAAAAATATTAAGATGTACATATAATTCTCATGAAAAAAACTGGAGAAAAATTGTACTAATTTTATTTTCTTACTAGTTTTGGGGAAACACTGGGGGCTCATGTAATCCCCTGCCCATCTCACTATCTCTCTCTCTCTCTCTCTCTCTCTCTCTCTCTCTCTCTCTCTCTCTCTCTCTCTCTCTCTCTCTCTCTCTCTCTCTAAAATCTCAGGTTAGTTACTTCGCCTCCTGTGCTTGCCTGAGTGACAAGAAGCAGTTTCCCTACTTCTTCCGTACAATCCCCAGTGACGTGTATCAGGCTGGTGCTCTTGCCCGCCTTGTGAAGCACTTCGGCTGGACATGGGTGGGAGCAATGGGGGGCGATGATGCTTATGGGCGAACAGGCATGGACATGTTCACTGCTGAAGTGACACGTCTGGGTGTCTGTGTGGCCTTTCAACTTGTCATCCCCAAGATGCCTTCTCAGCAGCAGCTCCAGGACATTGTGAGAATGATTCGAGACTCCACTGCACAGGTGCTGGTGACTTTCACCATTGAGGAGGACATTCAGCCAGTGATGGAGGAGACAGCGAAGCAAAAAGTGATGGGCAAGCAGTGGGTGGCCAGTGAAGCCTGGATAACCTCCACCCTCACCTCAACTAAATATCCCTTCCTCAGTGGCACCATCGGTTTTGCAATCCGCCGGGCAGAAATCCCCGGCCTCAGAGAGTTCCTCCACAGCCTGCAGCCTCTGGCTGAGCCATATAACCCCTTTGCCAGGGAATTCTGGGAAACCCAGTTTCAATGCTCCTTCAATACGAACAAACCAGTTGATTATATGCCTGATCCTGACCGCTATAACCGCACCTGTTCAGGGCAGGAAAGGATTGAGGACACTGAGACCATTTACAATGATGTGTCCCAGCTCAGAGTGACCTATAACTTGCACAAGGCTATATATGCTGTAGCACAAGCACTGCACAACCTGCTTATGTGCCAGAAGGAGGAGAGTAGCTCTGATAGGCAGCAGCAGTGTCCAGATATTCACAACCTGCAGCCCTGGCAGGTACATCAAAACCTAGGCTTCTTTGACAGAATGGAAAGTGTAAGATAGATAGATAATATACAAAACACACACAAACACACAAACACACACACACACACACACCCATATATATAGACAGTTATTGCCAAAATTGTATATTTATAATGATGTGCATATTATTTGATTTATGTATATTAAACCTTCCATTGTGGTAAGTGTAATTTGATCCCCAGCCCTACCCTACTGTACTGCTTCCTTGCTAGGTGATCGAGTACCTGAGGGTGGTGAACTACACCACTGTGTTTGGAGACACTGTAAATTTCGATGAGTTCGGAGGCCCGGTGGGGTCGTATGATGTTGTCAACTGGCAAAAGGGAGCAGAGGGGAAGCCACTGCGGTTTGTCACAGTTGGGCGTTTTGACTCCTCTCTTCCATCCCAGCAGCAGCTAGTGCTCCACGAGGACAACATCATGTGGCACAGCGGATCCAAGGAGGTAAACGTTTTGATAATTGCTCTCATAACATGCACATTATTACTGTCTTAGTTATTAATTTGTAAAAAGTTCATAGTAGTGCCTAAACAATAGTATTAATTAAATGCTGAATGTTGAGCCTAGGGCTGAAGAGGCTAATCCCCCACCCATTGGGAGCACATTACTCCCATCCTCAGGTCCTTGCACTGGCTCTCAGTTCAGTGCAGAATTGACTTCAAAACATTACTTATTGTGTCACTCAACAGTTTGGGACCTACGTACATCTCTGATATGCTTGAAGTGTATATTCCTGGTAGGTCTCTTAGACCTGCAGGAGCCGGACAGCTAGTGGTGAGAAGATCTGAAACTACTGTCTTGGTGAAATGGCATTTAGTCATTATGCAGCTCGCTGCTGGAACAAGCTGCCCATTACTATCAGATCTGCACCAACTGTAGCCAGTTTTAAAAAGCTGCTAAAAACAGCACTATTCTCCTCTGCCTTCTCTTAAATATTTGCACTTTTACTGCACTTTTAATGCTCTTTTATGTATTCTTTTACCTTTATTTATCTTTATTATAATTTCTATTCTGTAAAGCACATTGAATGACGGTCTGTGTATAATAATGTGCTATAAAAACAAAGTTGAACTTGAACTTGAACTTGAGTGACACTCACTCTGGTTCTATCTCTCTACTGCTCTCAGGTGCCAGTGTCTGTGTGCTCAGAGAGCTGCCAGCCAGGCTTCAGAAAAGCCAAACGTAAAGGCCAACCTGTATGCTGTTACGACTGTGAGCCTTGTGCCGAGGGATCAATCAGCAGCAGCATAGGTATTTAGCTGGAGATCCTCTCCACTGGGCCGGGGGGGCGGGGAGGGTGTCATGGTTTTAAATTCTACCTTCAGCACCACCTCTGGGTTCCTAAGCAAGACCATTAACCCCAAGTTGCTCCAGGGAGACTGTCCCCTGTCGTTAGGTATTGGAAGTCGCTTAGGAAAGAAACGTCTGCTAAATGCTGTAAATGCAAATACACAGCTGGATGGTGTTCCTTGCTTCAACTAATTCTGTTCCATTCATATTGCACTTTCGTTATCATTTATTCATTAGCAAGTCTGCTGCAGAAAAACGGCCACCTGTATTAACTAACCTCCGCAGCATCAGTCTCTCTGTCCTAGTTCAAACTAGTTGTTCAGAAAAATGTCTGAACAACTATTTGAAGTCAGATCCTTAAAATGATTTGAAAGCCACAGAAAGCTTTGGTCTCTATGTCCTAAATCCTCTATCCTGATTGTTTAGGAAACACCAGCTGCTTACAAATGTCATTTCTCAGCAGATTTTTTGAAAGGTTGAATTAAAGACTCTAACTTAGTTTTTTTTTCTATGAGTGGGGAGATATATGTATGTATGGAAATGTTTTTTGTGTCACGAAAGCAGTTCATTTAAAAGGGGCTTAGCTCCCATGACTTGAGTGTATGACCTTCAAGCAGATCAGTCAGTAACCTTAGACCAGTCATCAGTACTACTTAGTGACAAATGAACAGATGGGCCGGTAGTCTGCACGTTCTCCCCTTAAAGGTCTAATGAAACGTTTGCTTATTTACTCACATTGTGTTGTGTCTGTGTTCTCAGATCAGTCTGAGTGCAAGCTCTGCCCTGAGGACCTGTGGTCCAACCCGCAGCGTGACAGCTGTGTTGACAGACAGATCGAGTTTCTGTCCTACACCGAGGCTTTCGGCATGGCCCTTGCAGCCACAGCCATCCTGGGCGTCGTTGCCACGGCGGCCGTCGCTGCCATTTTCCTCCGCCACCGAGACACACCACTGGTCCGTGCCAACAACTCCGAGCTGAGCTTCCTGCTTCTGCTGTCGCTCACGCTCTGCTTCCTGTGCGCCCTCACCTTTCTGGGACGCCCAACACATTGGGCCTGCCAGCTGAGGCGCACAGCCTTTGGCCTGACCTTTGCCCTCTGCCTCTCTTGTCTCCTGAGCAAGACTCTAGTGGTGCTCATGGCCTTCAAAGCCACACTGCCCGGCAGCAACACGGCACGCTGGTTCCGGCCACCCCAGCAAAGACTAGGCGTGTTCTTGTGCTCCGCCCTGCAGTGTGTCATTTGTGTGGCTTGGCTGACCACAGCTCCACCTTATCCCGTGAAGAACACCTGGCTGTACCGTGACCGGATTATACTGGAATGCCATCTGGGATCAGTGACGTTGTTCTGCTGCGTGCTCGGCTACATCGGCTGCCTCGCCGCCTTTTGCTTCATCCTAGCATTTCTGGCTCGGAAGCTGCCCGACAACTTTAACGAAGCCAAGTTCATCACATTCAGCATGATCATATTCTGCGCAGTCTGGATCGCCTTCATACCAGCTTATGTCAGCTCTCCTGGAAAGTTCACAGTTGCTGTGGAGATATTTGCCATTTTAGCCTCTAGTTTCGGGGTGCTTCTATGTATTTTCGCCCCCAAATGTTACATCATCATCTTCATGCCTGAGAAGAATACCAAAAAATATCTCATGTCTCAAAAAAACAGCAGGTGATTTTCACTAATAAAGATTTGACTCATTTTGTGACTCTTCTGATGCTGTTTCTGGAAGAATGTATTTTTAGAATGTATGTATCTAAAAAAAAAAGAGTGTGTTTTGAAGCTTTTTTTTTTTATTGCTATTGAGAACACAATCATTCTTTTAGCCTACTATTTATGGCAGTAAGTGAGCTAATAATTTCAAATGGCAGCCTTGTGTTAAATCTAGAAAAGAATGAAGATAAATAATAAATTGTAGCTTCTGACTAACAAACCTGATGAAACTGGTGTGTTCTTTCTTTACCACGAGGGGGCAGTGATGTTCCAGTGTACTCAGTCAGAAGCAAATAAAGCTGCACAGAGGCCAGATCAAATAAAGCAAAATAAATGATTTCAGACTCGCATCTTCACCTAATGAAGCCTCATCTCACTTTGCAGTCAGATCTCACTCTGAGCTGAAAATACATGAGGCCGATATCCACTACTTGGTGGTCCAGTAATATCTGGCATACAGAAGGGCTGGTGTTGCTCTAAACGCCCAAACATGTGTTTCACAATTGTGAATCGAGTAGAATTGTGTCTAAACACTTTTTTAAATCTGTTTGAGCATTTGTGTTGCAAAAGGGCAGAAAAGTTTGGACATCTAGAGCTTATTATGTATTTATGTGTCTTTATTTATTTTTACAGGCTATA
Source organism: Brachypetersius altus (assembly GCA_037974465.1). Lineage (NCBI taxonomy): Eukaryota > Metazoa > Chordata > Actinopteri > Characiformes > Alestidae > Brachypetersius > Brachypetersius altus. The sequence goes on from JBBPDB010000019.1 coordinate 14,866,714, forward strand.
TTTTCTTATAGGGTAATAGGTTTAACTCATTTAGGGTGCACTCTTGCCCTCTCTAATTGTGACCACCGTCTCCAAACTCAGACTGTAGCACTGATTGTCCCGCACGAGTGGGTGGGCCTGTCTATATACTGCAGTTTTCAGCTTGTTGGTTGCTGCTGTAATGATGCAGACATAGAATACCTCACCTAGTTAGTGCCTAATGGGCAACGTAATCACAAACACAAAAATAAATAAATGAATCTGATTTGAACAGGGACAGCTGGTAGCCTAGTGGTTAGGGCATTCGCCCTGCAATCAGAAAGTCCAGGTTCGATTCCCAAGGCCGCTAGGCACTGCTGAGGTACCCTGAGCAAGGTACCGTCCCCACACACTGCTCCCCGGGCACCGCGTTCATGGGCTAAATGCAGAGGAAGTGTTTCATGCTGTTCACACTGTGTGCTGTGGTGTGTTCACGTATGACCGAATGATCACTTTCTACTAGATGTTTCCAAAAATTTGCTCCAAATCAAGTTTAAAACCCCATAGGAAGGTGGATTCGGTTTTTCCATTGGAAGTAAAATTTACTGTAAATAAATCACAACAGATGTGATTATAGAACAATATCTCAGATTTCCACCACAGGTAGTTCGATGATGGCTGTGTATAGAGTGTCTCCAAAATTTGGTGGTTGATATATGCTGCAGGGACTCAGCTCATGACTCCATGGCACTCCATAAGATCCATAAGATACTGGTGAATATGAAAAAAAAAAAAGAGGAAATGAAAAAAGGCAGTCAAGTAAATTAAAATAATCACGTGTTTTTTTAAGCATTGTCTCTCAAAATAAGCTACATTAAATATAAGACAAATAGATAAAATAGTATTGTAATAATGCAATAACATAAATGTATAATTATCCTATAATTTAAGAAGATAAAATTATCAGTGTTATGATCAGTATTATATGTTATATTATATGTTCAAACTTGACTTAAGCACTCGTGTGCAGGATATCATGTTTGCTACAAAAGTCATTTTCCCCGCTATCCTCACTCTGACTTTACAGCCAAAACAGGTCAGCATAATCCACCTACTCCCCTAGAGCGCAAAGATTACAGTCAATTGCCAATTATAAAGTCATTACAAGCCTCTTTTCCCCCACTGGTCATAGGCCTTGAGATGACACTCCTCCCAGCAGTTCACAGCATGACCACGTCTGGGTAAACCCCACTTGACTGCTGTACGAAATGTTTGGCCCCAGGGTTTTCTGGGCAGTGAAGAACACGTGTCAAAGCCACAGTTCCGTTCACTCATGCGCCTGCTCTGTGGCCATCTCCTCACACCTCTAATGGGCTGGAAAATGACTGTAAATAGCCCAAGGTGCTCGTCGGCCCTGCTCCTGCTTTGGTAACGCACCATAATCTCTCACATGACCTCTCAGAAATCTGCATCCCATTCTGCCTGCTTCCAGTACACAGGCTTTTTGTTTAAACCCACAAAAATGCTTTTCCATGTTTATTTCCATTTTCCTATAAAGAAGGGGCACTCTTCAGCCCCAGAGCTGCTGGGGATGTTGAACAGATGTTTGTGAAGTGGCTCTCCTATGCCCAATTATGTGCATTTTAGGAAAGCCAGGCTGCTGTAAGCTCTCCCCACCCACTGGACAGTCATCTGGTCTGTGCTTCGACTGTGAAGTAACATCCCAGTGACCTTATTGTTGCCTCTCATGTAATAAACCAGCTGAACAATATTTTATCGTAATCACCAGATGGAGGGGTGACACATAGAAATCTATTGCACTTACTCATAAAACTCAGCCGGCCCCTAAATGAAGTGTGAGTGTGATAGGTATGACGTAGAGTAAAATTGATGGCTGAATGATGAAGAGTGTAAGAAATCGTGAAATTAAGGGAGAGTTACTGGATAATTAAAGCTTGGAAGAGGATAAGAATCATTCAGAGTGGTTGTATGTATGCATATATATATACAGTAATATACCAAAGAATTTCACCATCATACCCTAAAATATTCGCTCCACCGACTGTCAATGCTATGTGTGAGAGTAGGTTAATATTACTTTCTCTGGAAATGTGCCGACACAATACAGAGCTGGTCTTGCTGAACGGCTGAAAATTAAGTCGGGATCAGTTCCAACTCTGCCTGGCTCAGCTACTAACCTCAGACAAGTAAGTCAACTTAATCCTATATAATTTTGTTGCTTTGCTGTATATGATTACCTAGCTTTTTACCCTTAGAATTTGGCTGTAACATTAGCTCTGCAGCTAACAGCCCAGTTAGCAGGCAACTGTGGCAAATGTAAAGGTACATAGCATCAGGTATGTGTGTGAATGGTGTGTGAATACACACATTAACTCGAGTGTTGTACTTCTTTGTTATTTGGACAACCATGCTGTAAGTGTTATGTCGTGCACGATATCTTTCTCCTTACTGAAATAACTATGAGTGAGCACCTATGCAAACCAGGGTGATCAGATGAGAATGGGTAAAATTTGAGGAGTCTTACAGCAAAGGGGCTACAGGTACTGATCTCAATTGCTTGGCTATCAAGGAAATGTCCTGAATCTCACAACAGATGAATACAACTGGCTGCATCTGAAATCGCATACTACTTGAGTAGGTACTACATTTGAATTAGAACGTACTGCTCAACCATTAAAATAGTACGTTCTATATAGTATGAATGAGGGTAGAATGAATGGAATTAGGACGTACTGCATCTGCTGTGTTGATGTTGTCACGTGTCGTGTGGTCATAATAGCGCATTTTCTCACAAGTGTAATTTAACCACAATTAACGTGTAATTTAACATTTTTCTGAAGGTACTTACACTTGAAAAGAGCCGCGTCTCCGTTTTGCGCCATTTTTCGAATATGACGCCGCCTCTCCCGCTGCCTTATGGGATAGTGCAGTGCCCATCGAACGCCTACTACACAATTCAGCTGGAAGGTCATCCGGGTGCTTCTCGCCCACTGTTTTTCCAATGTATGAAGTAGGACATACTACTCACTTTGCATAATGTTTTCGCATACTATATAGTAGGGAAGTATGCGATTTTGGAAGCAGCCGATGTCTTTCGGAGAGTACAGGGTACGACGGAGAAGACGTGATTGAAGTAATACGGAATCACAGAGGGATCAAAAAGGGCAAGTAAATCATAAACATGGGTCGTAGCGTGGTGCAATAGTGCCACCTACTGGCGTAACGCTTACACATACAAGAAAATATAAGCAAGAGTGCATGTTTACTGGTTAATACACGGTAGTTTATTTAAAATAAACGAAAACAAATCAAGCCTCATTCTTTAGAACTTTTTGTTGCTGAACTTTTCTGTATCGTGAACCGTACCGAATCGTGACCCCAAATCCGAGGTACGTACCGAACCGTGACATCTGTGTACCGTTACAGCCCTAGTTTAAATGCTAGTAAAGATGGCAAAGCAACAATCAAAAGCACCTGGACGAATTTGTGTTTATATATTTTAGTGCTGGGTCATTAACGGCGTTAACGCGCGTTAACGGTGCGAGATTCTTATTGCGCGATAAAAAAATATGATTATTATATGATAATTATACCAACTATCACACAGTATAGAACTAGCTTCATCACAAACACTGTACCTGCAGGAAAAACTAAACAATCAGCATGAAAAACACTACAGAACCCACAGAAACTGATCTCTGATGATTTTGCCCTGTTGACCTGTGTTATTTTATTTACCGACAAATGTCGTACTGGATACAAAATTCATTATTATGGGACGGTTGGCACAAAGGCTAGTTATGAAATAATAAGAGTGGCCAAAGTAACCTCTGAATTTGGATCTGTGACATCAGAAACAGTCAGTGGAATACAATTTTGATGTGGGGAATAATGATATGATTGAGTGAAATAAGAAAAATAAACCTTGATAGTACAATCCTATTGTGGGAGGCATTCCAGTTAGAGGGTTACTCCAAATTAATACAAAATAATTATGCCTGATCATATTAATCTTAATAATAAAACACTTTTAAGCTTGAGACAGTGTCCCCATCCACCTGGTCACTGCTCAGCCCCTCCAGTACAGTTCTATAGACTTGTAGAATCCAGTAACAACTGGATTCTACCTATTGGCCTATTGGAGATGTCCTTTCAGCTCGTGGTGGATCTTATTTAGACATGTTTGTTTTTCCTTTCATTTGTTTGTATGTGTGTTTGTTGTTCTTTCAGTTTGCCTGTATGTGTGTTTAGTGCGGATAACCCTTAAAACCTACTGAAATGGAAATGGCAGTTTTACACCACAAACCTAGAGTAACCCTTCACTTCAGTAGTTGTTACTTTTGATATTGCTCAGACAGTTTCTAGACTCGAGCGTTGTGCCGTTCAACTGCAAGATTCTTTGTGGCCTAAATCTTGACCCAGTTTTTCTGCTCTCTCTCTCTCTTGTTATGACAGTATATGACCACGTTATGTTACAGCATCTGAAACAAGGTTTGTGTGTAGGTTGGCATGTACAGTACAGGTTGTTCATTTCATTTTTTAGGTTTAATTGGTTGACTGATTATCTAGCAAAGCTTAGGAGGCCAGCTTCCCCCGTCTTTTGGCAATATTTGCATATAACAGGTGAACACGTGTCCAGCAGTGTGAGAATGAACTCTTTGTATTGGTAAGAACATCAAGCAGTGAGAGATCAAGCAGTGAGTCATGAACATGGAGAGAGACCTCAAGGTGTACATGTGTGTGGGGGCATAACAGTGCAAGAGAGAGAGAGAGAGAGAGAGAGAGAGAGAGAGAGAGAGAGAGAGAGAGGGAGAGAGAGAGAGAGAGAGAGAGATACAGAGAGAGAAAGACAGAGAGACAGATAGAGAGAAAGACAGAGAGAGAGAGAGAGAGAGAGACAGAGAGAGAAAGACAGAGAGACAGATAGAGAGAAAGACAGAGAGAGAGAGAGAGAGAGAGAGAGAGAGAGAGAGAGAAAGACACAGAGAGAGATTGGTCGCAATTCTTCCTTTATCTCTTCATTTAGCTGTGGACAGATGGAGGGATTTTAGACACGTGGAAGTTTGTTGACAGAGATGAATAACCAACCCCCTATTATTCTTTCTCCACAATGATTCTCCCTCTCTCTCTGTGTCTCTCTGCCTCTCTCTCTCTCTTTCTCTCTCTCTGTCTCTCTCTGTTTCTCTCTCTCTCTCTCTCTGAAGGAAGTTGGTGTTTAATCCTGGCATTTGATAAAGGATTAGAGTCTCACTGATTATGTGTCCCTATGTGACTGTGACACCCACTGTATGTGTGTGTGTGTTTGTGTGGTGTACCGTACTTCACTTTTTGAATAAAGCTGTTTGGTTGATACTCTTACTACTACCTCTACCGCTTCTGTTTACTATTATTCACAAAACACAGAGTATGTGCCATCATATACACTTAAACAGGAGCAAATATGTACCACAAAGACACAACAGCATGGTCAACACCACCACAGCAATCCCCACCACCCAACCACACTACCAACAACAACATTATTAATAGTACTAGTAGTAGTTTTTGTACAATACACAATGTCTTGCACAAAACCTTCAGAATTATATCTGTATCAGCAAGGAATTATTTGAAAACATTATTAGACAAAATACCAATTATTATGTCAAGCGGCATAAAAATACCAGATTGCTTTTAACAATAAAATGCATTATAATAATAATTATAAAATAATAATAACAAGAAGAAGAAGATCAACAACAACAACAACAGCAACAACAATAATAATAATAATAATAATAATAATAACAACAATAATAATGATAATGATAATAATAATGATGATGATGATGATGATGATGATGATGATGATAATAATAATAATAATAATAATAAATATATATAATTATAATAATAATAATAACAATAATAATGATAATGATAATGATAATAATAATAATAATAATAATAATAATAATAATAAAATATAATAATAATAATAATAATAATAATAATAATAATAATAAAATATAATAATAATAATAATAATAACGGGTGCTGTTATAAAATTGCGTGTGTGTCTGTCTGTCTTTTTTTCTTTCTTTTGCTAGTGTATGTGTGAGTGTGTGTGCGTGTGTGTGCGTGTGTGTTCTGTGCAAAAGAGAAAGAGGCGGATGTTCGTGACTCGGCAGGGATGATTGCCCTCGCCCTCAGTAGCCGCTTAACTTCCTCTTCAGCGCTCAGTCTTCACTGTACATCTGCCTTCCAGCGCGCCCGGACCCGTCACAGACATGGAGGAACCGGCTTAAACAGCTGCTCCTGCTCTCAGCCCAACCTCTGCTCTCTGCTCTCTGTCAGCCTGCACCTGGATTACTGTCCTGCTGCCTTCACTGCTGAACCGGTAAGAACGCAGAACTCAAAACAGGTTTAAGTGGAGCAGAAGTAGAACAGACCTACTCAAGTCCTCACATTAACTTCTGCTAAAGTCGCTTCATGTCGCTTAATAGGATATATTCTGTACCTCTTACACATATTTTAGTATTATTCACTCCAGCTTGATGATTTGTAACCTGTTTTACACAGCAGTAAATGAGTTTCATGTCTATCCTTGTTATGCACTTGTTTCGCATGTTTTATGTTTTATTTTGTGAAAGACTGACTAATCGTTTTAGCCCTATAAAGGTAACAGGCAGCTCTACAGGGGCATTTAAAGTCTGAACATTATTATTTAAAAAGAGTTTCATTTGACTTGAAAATTGTGCAGCGTGATGAAGGTAAAACAGCCTCACACACCGTCCCACGCAGCGGTGTGTTCAGCCTAATCTCCCTACAGTGATGATAGGCTTTTGATAAGGTTCCTCTCACCAGTGTTTTACATGCATAATGTTATTTGCGCAGCCCAGGACGGCACTCTGGAAGGCTGGTTTGAAAGTCGAAGGTCCTTCTCTCTTTCACTTTTGTTTAGAGGGTCTTTTGTTTAGAGGCTCTCCAGCAGTGGTGGTAAATGGGGGATTTCGTTGATTTCACTACATTTCGGAAAATCATAAATTGTTCGTCCTTAAATCATTTACAAAGTCGTCTAGAGTGGTGTGATGTGAAAGGCCCCATCTCAGAGAAAGAGATACTGAGTCGGAATTTTTCACAGTGGGCCAGACGTCGAAAACGTCCAGCACAGTTTGGTAGTTCCTCTCTTCAAAGACACGCAGTAAACCTGGTAATTAACAGGTGAGTTGATGCAGGTGTATCTGAGCAAGGAAATCGGCAAACTGTGTTGGGCCCATAAGGACAAGGGTTGGGGGGGGGGGGG
>JBBPDB010000019.1:14890007-14910334 GCA_037974465.1 Brachypetersius altus
ATTAGTGTTTTAACACTAACTTAACACTACTGCCCAGTAGCAAACAGCTTTTAAGTATAATTTTCTCAGGTGCCTAACACTTTTGCACAGTACTGTATATATATGTTAGATGTATCTGTCTGTGTCTGTGATTCAGGGGACAAATAAAACTAACGATAAACACTAAAATAATGAAATCTGTCGAACAACCTCAGTTAAATTTGATGGTGTTTGATGCTCATCAGGTCAGAGAGGTGTTATCAGTCTAGCCCACTAATTCTTCAGCTACATTCAGGTTGGTTTTATAAAAATCCCTTGAATTAACTCCACATTCTCTGTGTCACAGAACAAAGAACACTACCAAGTCACCCATGTAGCATAGAGGATAAACCCCATCACAGAGAAATGCGAGAGTGTAGGTGGTCCACTTTGATCTGAGAGTGCTCGCTTACAAGAAAAGATTCTCACCGGAATCCACACTTTAATTTACACACAGAAAGGTATGTAGTGACTACACACAGTCCTGAAGAGACGAAGACGATACGGTTGGGTATGAAGACTCAATGACTGAGCACCAGCCACCTGCATACCTTGCAATTTTTACCATGTGATGCGCTCATTTCCGGTCAATCTTGCGCATCACGTCACCAGTGTGTGTGACTCTCTGTATGTTCACTGTCAGTCGCCTCTGTTGCTTGAGAATGAACTTAAAATGGACACATAGCCTGCATATGTAAATGACTAATGTTATAGATACTCCCTATTCTCTGCCATAGGAAAGACAAGCAGAACTAAACTCACCGCATCAGACTGTTGTCATCCACTACGATGAGGACCGATGGCAGGGAAGACTTAAAAGTTTCTTCCTGTTAATTGAGCTCATTTTATATTGGTAAACCGAGCATGCGCACACACACGCCCATGTTCGTCATCTCAAAGAACAAAAATGCACCTGTTTTGTGACTTTACCAGAGGGAGATTGCTCAGAGACCAGCATTAGTCTAGTAATAGCATAGGCCTAATTGGCAACCTGTTATTACTGCATTAGGATGGACATCCTAATGAATAGCTGTGGTCTGATTATTCTGGGAGCAGATTTCGGAGGCGATGGATCACAATACATTACAGTATGGATGAGGAGGGGGGCTATAAAATTGATTTAGCACATCTAGTTCGGGCCTAGGGCTCATTATCTCTGCTTGTATGAGCTCCGTTTCAAGTGGAGCCCGGATTTATTAGAGGAAGTCAGTGCCAAAACAAACTGCCCCACAACAATACAGGTGCACTGATGTCTCTCTCCCCCTCTTTCACTCTCTCTTCCTCTCTCTCCTTTATTGAGTGCTCTTGCTGAAGTGCTGGCTGCTCAGTGTTGTGAGTGTATGGAGAGTGTAGAGGGTTGTGGAGAGCCAGACGCTTCCCAAACATCAGGTGCTAGGAAGGATGCTGTTGCCATGGTGACACAGGAACTGCTGGGCTCTTTTGGCAATTAGCGGTCATGTAAGATGAGCCTGGCTTGTTTGGGGTGATGTGGGTGTGAAATGTACCATGCAAGGTCTCCAGCAAGGTGACAGCAGACAGGCTTTTGGAACTTGGCTGCTATAAAGTGAGGTTTAGCTGCTGTACACAGTGTTTTTCAACATTGAACATGAGATAACTCTTTGCAGTAGAGGGCTAGCAAAGTTCTGCACCTTGGTTTCTGCTTATTTATTTCTTCTCCCCCCCATAAAAGGTGTTTTTAGGTGTACTTTGCCTGCAGTAACTTGGTTGAATAGCTGACATTTTTTGTATAGCTTTACAGGTTTGAGGAACAGATGTGGTCTACTTGAGCACTGATGTATGTCGCTCTGGAAAATAACGTCAGTATGTTGTAAATGTAAATGGATCGGTGTAGCACAAAGCAACTTATGTGTTACACTGATTTTACATATTTGCATGTATCTCTGCATATAGATATATATAGATGGATAGATGGATAAAGTTATAAAGCCTTTTAGATAGGTAACTTCAATGCATGCCCAACCCAAACAAATATAAGTCATAAGTCATATTTCCAGATTATGCTGCTACATGGACAATCTCATCCTCTGTTGCATATTTGCACATATGCCGAAATTGCACACAAAATATATATATTTTGAATATCCAAACTATATTTAACACTCATTGTCTTGTCTTAAATGTGTGTATGTAATAACTGGAGCCACGTCGTCTCGTCTCTCTATGTAACTGTACAGTATATAGCAGAGATGACAATAAAGTTGACTTTGACTTTGACTTTGACTTGACAAAGGTCTACTTTTTGGTGGCCACTGTCACAATGGCAACCTTTAAACAGCTGTACCAGCACAGTTTCACACCACCTCTACAATAATGCATGGATAATAAATAAACAAATAAATAAACCAATAAATGAACTCATGTAAGTGAGGTTAAACTGCTGTTAATTTTTTGCAATGGTAAACAAGTTTGATTCATTTTTTGTCTTAAAAATGAGCAAAATTTATGTTATTGTTAATATTTGAGGTCGGTCTATTGTTTAACATATTCCTGTGCAAAATTCAGTTTTACTTATACTATTAATAGTTTAAGCTTTTGGTGAGGGATTAAGTCAAAGATGATATTTCCTCTACACTCATAGTCCTATATAACCATCATATGACCATTGTGATATTCTGTCAGTAACTAGGCGAGGTCAGGAACTGTGTGGTGTTAAAATGTAATTTCCGCTCGGCTTATGGTAATACAGGGGTACTATTCCAATGACTTTAACAAGATATGTAATGTTGGTTGTCAGTTTTGTACTAGCAAAGTTTGTGGGACAGGATGCGTCTTATCTGAACCTCCAAACTATAACCAAGCACCAACCCCACAAAACGTCAAATTTTCACTACACCTCTAAGAATTTGACCATCTACAAGCCCAGGAACAATGTTCTTTTGCCCTGTAAAGTCCTGGTAATTTTATAAAATAATAGGGTTTGAAGTGTTTTCGAAATGGTCCATCATGATAGTGTTTGCTGGCTCTAAAATGTGGACTTGTGATTCATTTAAGGAAACCACAGCAATTTGGGGCGAGGAATTACAAACGCTATTTTGTGTGTTTTATTTATTTATTTATTTTTTTACCCCAAACGCATTCCTGGTACAAGACTGTGAGAAATAATGCGCATTTTCAAAAGCCTTCAAGGAAAACATTTACTGACCAAAAATTGGATCGGAGTGTTTTAAATTCCCAGCCATAGACATTTTGTACTTATAGGCAGTCCTCCCATGCATTCCTGCTGGCCTTTCTTTTAAAAACACAGCCTGACATTTGAATGTTCCACCGCTCCCTAGGTGCACAGCCACATGTAATCTCTGGCACAATTACCTGCTAAAACCGAGCAACCTTAAAGCCCTGCGATACATAGGACTAGAGTGAACCAGTAACATCTGGTATATTTTATAGACTCATAGATCTTAATGAATACTCGCACTCAGGCATACTTAAAGTAAGTGTCGTGTGAGCACTGTAATGGTTTGCCAGTTTAATGGCCATTGTATTTGTGAAACATTGCCCGCAAATGTTTTAGGAACGCCATGTGCTGACCCTGAGGCATGAAATGTTCCCTTCTCATATACAGTGAATCAGGCAGAATGAGCTATACTTCTATATTCAGGTCTTATAGGTGGGAGTGCTGCCAGTTTATCACTGTGGAGAATGCCTTCCAGAAGAAATTCCATTTCAGATATGTTTCACTGTTCCATGACCTAGGTCAACAGTCAGGGCAATAACCCTACAGCTAGAAACTTCTGCAACAGTTTGATTAATATTGTTGTAGGCGATTTGCCAAGATGCCACTGGAGGCAAAACCAACAGAAGGCACAGTTACACAGTTTTATACTGGCACTGTGGCACACTGATAGCAATACTAGGCTATTCTGTATGACATGACACATACATTAGCCTTTTGTAACAAATTACATCTGTATGGACTTTTGTTCAATATAGGTTGAGGTAATTTTATCCTCTTTGGAGTGTTTAGTTCCACCCATTACTCCTACCACACCATACCACCAGCACTGAGATGGTGAAGGCATGGGTTTCCTCCCAGTCATGTGAAGTGATGTCATTAGACAGCTTATCAAGCTTGGCTGGGAATGCCAACTGTCAATTCTGATTCATCAGTTAACAGATGCTCACTTTGGAGTAATGAGGGAAGAGGGATGAGCTGCGACATGGTGCCAGCTAGCACTACATCGAACATAATGAGTGAGAGGATAAGTAGGACCATCCAAAGCTCTCATCCTCCCCTGTTGTGCTGTTCACTTCTGTGGAACCACCAGGGATGGGGACTCGAGGCTTGACTCGGACTCTGGTGCTGTGACTCGTGTGTCAAAACTCATAAACACTATTCATTTCATGGAATTATTTATTTATATTTCTCACTCTTTCCAACGACCCGAAAACCGTTATCCTGGTCCCGGTGTCCCATTACTTTTGTCCGAGGTTTTTTTCAGCTAATAACAGCTTTCGAGGGGTTGTTGGAAAGGGGTCACTGAGCCCCATCTAACTGTGGAGTTTCACATTTAAAGTGAGAGATATAATTTTCATATTTAACATTTAAATCATTTAAGGCAAATCCTCCATGTTGGTGAGGGCATATCACAGCACGCAGCCCCGCCCCCTGCAAAGTAACAGCCAATTGTAATCACGTATCTTGTTGTTAAGAGATCAACATTTACAGCTCAAAAATCCCACATTTTGAGTCGCCGTTTGTAAATGTTGCCACTCAAAGACTTGAGACTTGACTTGGACTCGAGCACAAAGACTTGACGTGGACTTGGTAAAAAATGACTTGTGAACATCTCTGTGTCAGCTGTCATGAAAGGCATAGGTACTATTCAGCCATATGGATGTCCTTTAGCAGTGTTACCTCTAGGCTGTGTTTTTGAAATTGAAGACTTACCTGAGTCTTTGAGTGTTTATGATCGGAAGTCATTGCTCTTGTAAAATGTTCCTTCAGTACACTCCACATGGCAGATGTTAATTACTGTGGAATATCATTAGAATCAATTCTGTAGCCCAAGATGTTGATGCAGGAGATGCAGAAGAGATGTTAAGATGTTAGTTCCCAATACGAACACCAGGGTGCACACACACACACACACAGAGGTGTAGAGGTTTTGTACAGTACACATCTGAGCTGCAATATGAGCCTTCATTTGCACTATATGCCAGTGTGTTGGTGGGTGGGAGGAGTTGTGGGTAAATATGTGTATGTATGTTGGTGAGCAAGGTGATGAGTGTGATGGAATGTGTTTGGGTGGCTAAGTAGGAGTGCTGAGGACGTGTTTGTGTGTGTGCCTGACAGATCCCAGATTGTTAGGATTCATGGAATGCAGTGAGCTGGGGAGGATGGACCTCATGACACTGACCCTGCACAACAGGGGCTCATCTGGGGTCAGTCCATGCCAGGGGTTATGTCAATGGAAATAGCAAACACTTGCAGAGTTGTGTAGGGCCCTTTCACACACATTTATAGCAGTGAGACGCAGTCACTTGCCTGCGCTGCACATCTCGCCCTTTCTGAGAAGTGTAAGGGATCCAAGGCTGAAACTTCAGCAGCCTCATTAGCACCTGGACACTGCTGCTGCTGCCTTTTGGACAAGGAAAGGTCAGGCTGCTGGGATTCGCAGGCACACTGGACTTTTAAATTCAGTCTAGGATCCTCTCCATCTCTCTCTCTCTCTCTCTCTCTCTCTCTCTCTCTCTCTCTCTCTATCTATCTCTCTCTCTCTCTCTCTCTTGCTTGCCATCTCTTTTCTGTTCTCATGCAAATGTTCTGTTGTCAGGATATAAGTAGGACATTCTGAAACAGACATATAAAAGTTGAAAGAAAAGAAAAATATTTTTCTTTATGCTCCTTTCATTCTTCTCTAATATCTTTCCTTTCTTCTCATTTTCCCTTTATTGTTATGTCACATTAACTTCACTGTATATTTCATTTTTGGGAGGATAAAGGCTAGTATGTCCTTACTCCAACTGAAGCTCCTTTGCAACAGCTGCTAATGAAATGTCATTGAATGGCTCTGCATGCTTGGAGGGGAACACTAACCACCAGTTTATGTTTAATCAGCTAACGGATGTTTTAAATCTCTATGTTTAAGTTTTAAAATGTGTGGCTAATGAATGGGTAAACAAAGCTAATTATATGACTGGAATGTTTTATGTTTCACTACTTTAAGTGCTTTGGAAAGATCACAGTGCTCACCACAGAGACCTTGTGGCAGAAACTGGCTCAACTAACTGGGCCCCCTGACAGAATGGGTTACGTTGAACATGGGTCAAGCGCAACCATATATCAAGGTATAGATCATTCCTGTCAACACCAAGGTTGGTTGAAAAAAAATGATATCAGTTGTCAACTGGCATGGGGGGGTCAGCTACAATACAGGAGACCCCAGAAGTAAATGGGACAGTTGAGAGGTCTGTGATGGACTTCTCAACTATGTGCACTGAATGGTTATTATTCCAATTTTCTTAGAATTATTCAGCAATTATTCAGCAAAAGATACTACAGAGAAGTTGAAGCCGAACTGTACGATTTGTTCATGTTAAAAATAGACGACGTACCAGATATCTCTGTTATAAGGTGTAAAATATCTCAGCGGTTACACACAGCTGGGAAACATTTTCAACTGAGTGCACCATTGCTGAAATTGGGGAGCTCAGCAGGATTGAGAATCTGCATGTAAAAGACGGTATGCTGTGCTAAAGGGCTCCGCGACCTGACTTAGTTCCTCTCGCTCTGGAGTAGACATTTGCAGCTCTACACACTCAGCTATTGGACTGCTTTTCACCTTCTCTTCTGTCAGTTGTATGGCCCAAGACTCGTTAGCATGCATCACCCACCAGTTGCCCTTTCATTGACTTTGAACATGCTAATCACTTTAGCATTTATCAAAGTACTCCTTAAACATAATCTTGCTCGTACGTTTTTTTCGGCTCTAGCAGCACAATCATAATCATCGGGGCACACTTCAGTGGAGAGGGTTTAACAGGACTGAAAAAAGAAAGTGATTACAGTGCCTGTAGGAGTATGTTGAGTACCTAAGTTCACCTTTAGACCTCTCTTTCCCTACGGAGATGCTTGTCTGTTATGGACATTATTAAAAAGCATATACAGCATTTAACAAAGCATCAAATGGATGTGTTCTTGTTTTAATGTGACTTTTGAGTTTACGTGTCTCCCCCAATGCTGGAAAACAGGACCTGGTCTTTTATTAGTGGACATGACATATGGGAAATATTTTTGATGGGTTGGGAAAGGATTTTTGATGAGTTCTGCTTATCCCTCAGTCTGTTTGTGTGAACAGGTCAGTCAGTGACTGAGAGGGGGCAAATGCAAGAAGCACATAAAAGGTCTTAAAGAAGGTGTTCAGGAACTACTACACTGATACATTAGGAATACATTGAGCTACATTGAGAGTCAAACAGGGAGCTGTTTTGACCTTCTGACAAGCTACATTGGAAACTAATGCAACTCTGTCAGTGTCAATTCTTGTGCGTGTTTGTATATATGAGAACCTGTGAGAGAGAGCCATGCTTAGAATGTGTGCCATGTAAAGGCTTGGTCAATTACTCATAAGGGTATTGCTGACCTGCAGTTCAGGTTTCAGCCATCGCTATGACGTGCCATCAGTGCACCAGCAAATGTCCTCCTAATCAGATGGATTACATTTAATGCCCCACCACAGAGACCTAATAAAAGAAAGTCATTAAACAATGTGCTGTTCATGGCTGTTTGGCAGGGGATCTATCACTGCAGCCCAGTCATGCAATACCACGAACACTGGGGCAGTGAAGGTAGACAGAAGTTTCATGTGTCATGTGCAGCTCCACAACATTTTTTCTTACTGCTACTAAGGCAATATCATTGGACGCCGACCGCCAATTCAGTTGTGTCAGCTAACTCTGAGTAATGGAAGTCCATCCATACCGCTTTTCCACTGCACTGGTTCTCGCACCGGTTCCCAATTTTGGAAACAGTGCTGCGCTGTTCCACAGAAAAAAATGGTGCCGGTGCCCCACAACAGGGCACCGAACCGGTGCTGAAACGTTGCTGGTCTCGTAGCGAGAACTTGTTACGTCACGAGCTGTGGGCGGAGTCTTGCACGTAATCGTTGTCTATATTGAGCTCTTTCAACGGTAATAACCCGCTGAATAAGCTGCATTTGGATACTGAAATAAATCCTCAAAGTTTGGAGAATAACCAACAAGCAGAAACTGAGTTCGGGCATGTTCGTTTCTGTTTAGTGGGCGTGGCCTGTCACGTATTCTCATGTGGCTCCCATTGAGCTCCATCAGTGTTGTGGAAAAGGGGTAAAAAAAGAGCTCTGCAACTGCAAACTGCAACTAACGAGACCAAATAAATGCTAAGTTCAAACAGAACATCTTTTGCAAGCCTTGTCCTAGCAAAATGCCCACGTGCATCACCCTGAACATACTACCAGAATCTATACTTGCAGCTATTATAGCCCAATCATCCACCCCCCCCCCCACACACACACACACTTCTCCCACTATGTATAGTAAAAAGAAGACAGGCACAAATTTGGCATTGACAATTTATTATTAAAACAAATCTCTCTTCTTGAAGATGCTTCTTATTACAAAGTATCTAAATACAGGCATCTGAGGTATATCTGTCTGCATGTGAACAACTTGAGATGGACTTCATCAGACTTGAAGCACAAAGGACAGCGAACAGAGGCTAAATGTACCAGACAACATGAAGGCCCTTAAGGTGTACATGTAATTGAATGAACAAAGGCTTTTTCCCTTTTTTCTGCTTGGAACATAAGAAAAGGACTGGATCAGATGTCCAAATGATTTGTAGCATTTCTATAGCGGTTCTATAGCGTTTCCCAACAATCGTGGACAAAAGGAAGAACATATACATCCCATACAAACTGAGTTCTACAAGTCATAATGACATTGCAATCATATAACATGAATGGGTGTTGATTTTACTACAAACGAAATCATGTTGGGCTTCACTGGTCATCACGAAGATGGGATTTGTTTGGAACCGGCAGTTGGGAAAATACCATTCCGATTCCCCACAAGGTGGCAGTGTCATTTTTAGTGTCTTTGGCAGAAATGGCAGTTGTTAATGTATCTTGAGCTGTACCGAAGCTTTTAAAACCAACGATCGCGTTGAAAGCACTGGATTATCTTAAGGCATTCTCGCTTTTATGTCCAATACAATTTGTTACATACTCACACATACTGGCATATATCAAGGCCACAGTACAACTTAAAGGAAATGACACACACTCACACACATACACATACATCTCACTCACACATACACACACTGTGTGTATACCAATACACTTTGGCACATATCCTTTCCTTTTTAACTTGATTATTTTATGTGCACACCAATGCACTTTGGGACATGTCCATTTGCAGAAAGGATATATATATATATATATATATATATACCTACCAATATATGCCATGGTGTACACCTTGGTATTGGTATACACACTGGGTGTATGTCAAAACTTGTTCACCCGGTTTTCCAGTTAACTCTCAATGAATCATAAGCCATACTTATTGATAAATACCACGTTTACAATATAAGATCTTTATAAAATGTTATCACTTGTGATTTCAGTCCGGTCTACTGCAGAATTAGCCTATTGAAATATATTAATCTGAACGGCCTAAAGCTAAATTTACTCTACTCTCTTCTTTCATCCTCGAGGCCTTTGATTTTTTCATTATTTTTTTTTTGGCATGTACAGGAAAGGAAATGTCTACTGTTAGATCAGCTCACTGAAGATGCTATATGAATGAGTAATTACCCTACAAAATGCTACTGATATCCCCGTTCACAGTTTGACTTGATATTGACATGAATAAACGATGAAAATACCTGTACATTGCCTTTAGAGCTGGTAGAACATCACCATTATATAAACAGCAATAACCACGGACCATATGACGGTCTTGACTAATCAGACTGGTGCGTGTAGGAGCAGACGAAGACTGTACATGATTGAAGTGCACTGGTGAAGTTGAAGTGTTATGTACCCTGTGGAGAACATCAGAGGACATTTCCAGCCCGAACCATGGTGGTCATACAGTCAAAAGAGTCCCCAGAGCCATGAGGGCTCACTAAAGCACCCTCATTCTCTCGAGACATGGGTGGGGGCAGTGATCACCACACCCGGCAAGTCTTTTCAGGCAACATGTAGTCATTTCTCTGGCACTGGAAAGCTTTGGCAAACTCTGGGAAGTTCTGCAAGGATCCAAGAACCCTGCGGGTAGGATTAGAAGCATCAGTTAATCAGAACCTGACCGAGGTCAAAGAGCTGACCTGAGTCCAATGCTTGACCTGAGCTGAGGTCTAGCACTTAAGCAATGAAGGTGGTCATACCTGAACTTCCCTGGACTGTGGACATCAGTTTTGATAGAGTTAACAGCATGCTCAGGTCTATGAGTTCCACACCAAATCTGGAGAACAAAACAACCAAGCATGAGCTTCTTCATTGACACCAGCTCTCTCTACAAGCCTGAGGCAAATGACTTTGCATAATTCGGATTGAAGCTGATAATTGACCATTTGCAGAGGACACAACTCCCTTAGCTACTGTTGCTAGTCTCATCAATCCTTCTGCAGATAGAATCTGCTGCAGTTCTGCTAATAGAATAAAAAATAGCTGCACAGGAGAAAACTTAGAAGCACAAAGCAGACCACATTTGAAAACATTGTTTGTTATTTCTAAGTAAACCGCATCTACAAGATCTTCAGTGTGCAGGCCAATTTTAGACACATGAAAATCTTTCAGTCAATGCACATTAAAACAGCACACTAGAGGTCTGAGGAATGGAAGCTGCCCCTTCGGATGAGCTATTACTTGACCCAATGCTGTAATATTATTTATAATTAGATATCATATTAAAAATAGCTGACCCCACCTTCCAGATGAGCAGTACCTTAGAAGACTTTTTAAAAATCTATTAGTCAAATAATTCAGACTAATTTACTGTTGCTGCCATTCTCTGCCATTGCAGGTTTCTGAAGAGGAGCGATGGAGTTTTATTTTGCTTTACAGAGGAGGGAATGTTTAGTGACAGCTGCAGACTGTGCAAAATGTCAGTTGACCTATTCATGAGATATGAGATTGTAACAAATGAGATGATGAGATTATAACAAATACAGTACCACTTTCAAATAATTTGTATATATATATATATATATTTTAATCGCAATTCTATGTAAACCCAATATATAATATATAATGAACACACTATGTCATCAATTTTACAAAGAAGGCTTTGTTTATTTGTTTTTCCCAACTCTGTCACACTTTTTAAAGCTGTGAGATAAAAACAAAACTTACTTTTGAATAGAAAATGCATAACATCTTCAAACCTGAAAGAATCTCTGTGTTAAGACAAAAACGTAGCTTTAAATAACTTGAATTAAAGGACAATGCCTCTCCCGCCTCTTGCTCCAAACTCCTGCAACCATCGGAGACCCCCCCACCACCATATATAGTGGTGGGCCATTATCGGAGTTAACGTGCCGCGTTAACGTGAGACTCTTATTGGGCAATAAAAAAATATATCGCCATTAATCTATTCACAAAGTTGGTTTGGGAGCTGGGTCTATACTATGCAAGCTATGATGACGTTCACCTTGATATTTTAGTGTGGATGTATACCTAGCCTTGTAGGAAGGAATTAGCGTGTATAGAAGGCTGAAAATTTTGCACCAAACCTTTCCTTTCACTTAAGGAAACAAGTAAAGTTAAGCAGTGAACAGTTATGGACACTCATAGGAGTTTTATTTTATCTCTGTGTGCTTTTGAAGTAGCAGAAAAAGCAATTTCCTCTGAGATCAATAAAGTTGCAGATTGCAAAATTAATCTAATAATTACTTGTCACACAGACAGAATGAGTAAAATTAGCCCTCACCTTTGATGCTGGTGGCCGAAAAAGCGCACGTCCACCTGGGTACCTTCCCTCTGCATTACCTTGGCAGGCCAGTAGCCAAAGCCCTTCATCCTGGCCCATACCAGCTCGTGATTGGGCGCCTGAACAGACACAGACACTTTATTCATAAAACGTAAAAACAATTAGTGCATATGAGAACACCAGAACTGGTCCAGCACTTACACATGGGTAACAAAACCAGTTGTCAGGTCGGGCATTGGACAGATGGAAGCAGTTTCTGCACAACAGCAACTCATTCAACTGGGCAGAGAAAAAACAACAATATACAGTCAATTAATAAATAAGTACTTTCAGAGATTGTCTGGATTATGCAGCATATGGCAATCATTTACTGTGCTACAGACTTTCACCCAGTTATAATCTTAAGATTTGAAAACAGTTTCATGTATTTGTTTATATAATAGGTAAAAACTCAAGTTTGAATAAATTCATTCTTTGTGTTTCCGTTTAAGCGCTCACCTCATGGCATGTGTCATTGTAAAGAAGTCTGGCGATTTCAGTCTGATCACTATGCGCTGTAGGGAAATAAAACACCGGGAGTAAGCAATCAGTGCGTCCATCATTATTACATAAAGTATTCCCACCATCCCAACGCAATTAGTCTAACCTCCGTGCAGAATAGCCGTGTTGTGTACAATAAGCTGAGCATCTGCTTTGAACTCCTCGAAGCTTTTGTACTTGCCCTCGGAGATGTTCTGCATGTGGAAAAAGGTGATTTTTAGAGAAGGCCACAAAGGCAGCAGCTGACCTGTATAAAGCAGGTGTGCTCCAACATGCTGCAGAGATATGCCATGCTGCAAAGTTTACATCCAACCACAAAATAACACATCTGGCTGGATCAAGCATACTAGATTAAGGCAGAAGATACACATTTTTAATTATGTTTGTTAATTTTTGTAGGCATATTTCTACAAATAGTTCAAATGTAGCATAGTACAAGTTTTGGTACCATCACCAACCCTCCCATTCCATACAGCAGGGGTCACCAACATGGTGCCCCCAAGGACCACTTGAGTAGGTTGTGGACCTGTTCTAAGAAATAGCACAACTCACCAGTGAGCAGCGTCTAACATTTAATTTTATCCGGTCGCTATCCTTCTTTAATCACATTTATATAGATTTGAAAAAGACAATCTCTAAATAAAAAAGCATTTAAAGCATGTTTTTTATACATGAAGTTTACTTAAGTTTAGGTAAACTCTGTTCTAGTGTATCAAACCGGGAGGCCTTCGTAAGTAGCTCCCAGGTTGGTGAATTTCAACAAATAATGAAACTGATGGTTAAAACAAAAATAGAAGGGAATATAATAGTTAAAAGAAAAAAGGGGGAAAGGGGGTTGCAGCCTTTATCTCAATGAGTGCATTGAATTATATCTGATTATCGGGTGTACGGTTTTCTCGTTATAACCAATTTGAGGACACCTCTGGTGATACCTCTTCAAATACAAGAGGTATCAGCACATAAGCTCCCGAGCTGAAACACGTGTGAGCCTCTAATTGTGTATTTAGATTTTTCTTTAACTTTAGAACTAGCATTAGATCTTGAAGCCACTTTGGGGATTTATGGACATCAATAGAATTCATCCACAGGTTATGAGAGATGCAAATGCAATGACTAATTGTTAACGAGTGAAAGAACCAGCTGTTTGAGGAATTCCAAAAATAGGCATCTCTACATGTGGTTCTAAGGTTCTGTTATGTTCCTCTGCCAAGATTCTCAAAATACAAGATCAGAAAACCGAAAGCTTTTGGCATGAGCAAAACATGTGCGTCAAATGTGCTGCATCTGATACTCATTTGTCCATGTTTGGATAAAAGGTTGCTGGTTTATCTCTTCTAAGTGTATCTGGTGGAGGACCTTAAATTATTTTAGGCTTGGTCCTGCACCAGAGGAACTAGTTTTTTACTCTATACGTTGCTCTGCTCCACAAATTATCTGGTACTTCTGGTTCTACTTCCTCTTACACATGGCAGTGTCTTTTACAGACACTGGGTATAAGTGTGATGTAACCTTTTAACTCTACAGAATGTTCCAAAAAGGAAGTCTAACAGTGATCTTCGGTTGGGGAAGGAAGAACTGAGTATAGGCAAATTAGCAGGTTTGGAAATATTTGAACAGGGCAGTTTGAAGTAAGTTGCATTTTGATTTAAGAGCCGAGAAGCTTGAAAACACATCATCCTCACACGTGACTGAATTTGGTCATTTCCTTACTGCTTCACTGTGTGTAACCTGAATGTAATTTGGCTGGGAGGAAGAGGGCATTATTAAAAATAGGGTTTTTAGTATGGGCTGCTAGTGTGTTGTGAATTTTTAATTGGTAAGTTTGAACGATCAATCATCCTGTAGGGAAGCAGAAGAGCATAATTATAGAGTTTAAGTGAAAGTCACCCAACCAATCCAGAGAGAGCAAAGCCAAAAGCTCTCCTGGACTCAAGGATATGCATGGCTGCAGCATCACTGGGATCAAACTCGAGACCTCCTAGAGCTTTGCTCTCACCATTTGTAAGCCCATAAAACCTTCAATAAAGATCCTTAAAACATTTCAGTGAAAAAAATGCTTACATAGTGATGAATAAAAATGAATAAATGGAAGGTTTAAAAGGCTGCCCACCAGTACACCATAAAAGTTTGTGTGTGCAAACACTGCACTCGGCACCAGTCACTGTTCTGGTACGGCATTCAGACGCTTGCCTGATTGACTGTGTATTTCTTGATCATTCTATTTACTCTCTACCATCATGTCCACATAATGGGTTCATAATGGGTTCAGAGGTCTTTCTAAATAATGTATTCTTTTATTTTTCTCTTATATTTATTTTAACTGTACTGCACAGTCTCTCGGATGTTTCATTTCATTACATGTTGTACTTGTACATTTGTATAGGACAAATATAGAATCTTAACTCTTATAGTCACTCATCAGTTGAAGCCTCCGTTTCCTAAAATGTACATGGTCTAGTTTTTGAGACTCTGTTTCAGTGTAGTTTTAACAGCTTGCAAGCAGGTGTCGTCAGGTTATGCACAGTTGTTTCTCCTCATTTTTTATCAAGATGTCAATTGGATGACTTCTGCCAACTAGCGGATTCATTCATCAACAAGTCTATGCACCCCTCATTTCAAACTACACATTTTACTCAATTAAGCAAACATACAGATAATGTTACCACTGATAATTAAGGCTGGAACAACTCAGCATATCACAACAGATCTTCTCTCTACATACACTCTGGCCCAGCTACCATTCAGTGGTCTTATGTCGTCATTCTAACCTCTTGAATGTTGTCTACATCCAGCGCTGTGTGGATCAGCCTCCTGTACATAGGTTGCTTTGTCTCTTTACCCCTCTTGTGCAAGTCAACTGCCTGAAGAATGCGAAAGAGAGATGAAGACAGCTGAAAACATGCTCTCTTGTGGGCAACAGGGCGAAGCCCGCTTCATTAAAGGTTTTATTATATGGCTTAGTAGAGGAACAATATGAACTTACCCTTTCTTTCATACGTGCAAGAATGAACCTCAGGTATGTGGTCATTTCCTGTTTGCTGAAATTTTTCCTTTTACTACCCTGTTAGCAGACAGCAAAACAAAGAAAAAACGCTACTGATGATTAAAAGCACATATCGTGTTAAGTCTCAAACACCACACTTTAAAATATGTGAGCTTCTTCAATTCCAATTTTTTTTATAAAGCACTTATAAAAAAACAAAACCACATGGCTGACCAAAGTGCTGTACATCATAAAAATACAAATATAAACATAAACACATCCATAAAACACAAAACAAGTTAGACAGGAGCGAAGATAAAAGAGGATGATGAGTCTCAGTCACCCTAACACACTGGATCGAAAGCCAGAGAGTAAAAGTGAGTTTTTAAGCGAGATTTAAAAACAACAAAAGATGGAGCTTGCCTCACATGCAGTGGCAACTTGGAGGGTATTAGATATTTAGATATATTCATGCCAACACATAAATAATCTAAATAATCGTAACTGATTCATTATATATCCATTTCTAGCAGGTTTTACTTTAATATTCTGTAAATGGTTTTGGACATTAACAGATGTTTTTAAATAACAGTATAATGGACCCATGTGAGTTTTGCTCTTTCAGCAAATTTCTGTCATGAAACTCAAGACCTGGACAACAGCATTAACCGTCTCTTGTTTATCCCTTTGACTTCTACTCCTTTTCACAGGTCATTCAGCGCACTTAATACCTATTTTTTTTCTTGGGGTGTGTGTGTGTGTGTGTGTAAATAAGCAGAAACAAGAGGCAGAGTTATTCACCAACTACCTTGTAAGGCTACCTTTTGTATGCCTACCCTGCAGATCGTGCACTGCCAGTGGGAGGTGGCGTCCCTGGGCCGGTGCTCCTCAGGGAGACAGCGTAAGTGATAAACGCGGAAGCAGCTGTCGCACTCAAGGACGTCGCCGGGAAGATGGCATTCGAAGCAGTACCAGTCATGGCTCTCTGCCTCCCAGTCCTGCAACACACACAGCACAGTGATCGCCCTTCCGCCCAGCCCCGCCTTGCGGAACAGCGGACTGCTCAAGCTCTGCTCCACAGATCGGATAACGTGGAGGACTGGCCAGCCGCATCACAGTCATTCATGTCGACTCAAAGGAAGTGGAGTTGCTTCACAATTCACTATGCACAATACTTATGGTTATTAACTGCAGACTCGACTTAAATGGTCAGTATCTTGAACACATCGCATATTGTTAAGAAGTATTTTTTTTTATTTTTTTTTTACAAATAATCAAACAATATATAATAAATAATAATCATAATAAATAAGTAATCATTACAACAAATAGTGATTAAGACATTAGAGACATGTAACAACACCCTGTTACAGTCTAGCTATAAACCTAAAAAATAATTGTGTTCAGGTGAGTGACCATTTAAATCAAACCCAAACTTTTCCAAAAATTTTGAATCCCAATCACATCCTCACATGCCACATTCACATTCACCACGTTTTCACACCATTTCCTGAGTGATGACTCCTTTACCTATCACGCTAAAAAGGAATAGAAAATACCCAAAGCATCAACATTTCGAAGAGTCTCCCCACATCACCACCACCACCATCACCACCACACACTCTGGTGAGACAAAATGCTATTTTTGTAACTGCTAGTGCATCAGTTAGGCATGGTTGCTTTCCAAATTGCTTTCAGCACTTTCAAGGTACAAAAGGCGACATGCGACCTGAAAAGTAACCGGCACTTTTTATGGTAGCTCCTACTGAGAAGGTGGGTGGATGTTCAGCTGGAACACTTATGAGTGAGAACAGCACCACCTTGGCTTCGTCTCTGGCTCTCCACCAGTGTTTGGAGATGTACTGTGTATTGGTTGCTTTGAAAAGAGGAATTAAGTGGGTTTTCACAAAGCAGAATTTCTCAGTAAACTGGATAACCCAGACCAGGATTGCCCAATCGTAACATCCCCTTGCTTGCTTTCGATTGAGCAGGCTTGACTTTTGGCTGAAGTTATCTGGCTAACTTTGAAATCTTGCCTTGTGAAAAACTCCTAGATGTGTGAAAGCACAATGGTGTGTATGCATCCGGGGCAAGGAGAGATTTAATAGATTCAAAGGTCTAGCTAGCATGAAGAGATCACAACTACTGAGCATTCAGTGACAAAACAGACTCACAGGAATTACTGCACACGGAACAGTTTTGAAGCTCCATGGAGCTTAGAGGCAGAAGGAAATGTGGTGACTTAAAACCCTTTAAAGCTATTTTGTATTCTCAATTAAGCAATGAAATGTAATTTACAGAGTTATGAACAATGCTAGTGAGGATTAGGTATCTCAGTTTCATGGTTGTGACCAGTCTCACTGATAGAAAACGAATTCTGAAGACACTGCTAAAAGCCACATTCAGCTCCAATACTGTACCGTGCACAGGCTACACAAACTACTGACTACAAGGGAGATTAAGTTAGTAAGTAGAAATCACAGCAAATTAATGTCAGCCTACCTTGCTTCCCTCAGACATCTGCTCCTGTGATTGCAAGTGATCCAGAAAAAATTGCTTAATATTCTAAATCTGACAGAGTTGGTTGACTGCAACCACTGGGTTTTAGTGTGAGAACTTTACACACATGTGAAATCCCTAATGAATAGCTGGGGTTGTATATACTATACTATTACGACAGACAGAAGTCCGCAGAAGTGTCAGGGATGGAGATAAAGCATTGGTTAAACACAAAATTAGCAGTACTTCAAGAGGAACTCCACACATACTGTGCCTTTTGCTTAACAGGCTATTGAAGGTAGCTTCAGACAAAAGTTAGGTTTAGGCCCACTCAGACAAACACAGAGCACCCTAAAACCAGGCTCTCACACAGGAGAGGAATCTCACCGGCTACTGGTGAAAATGCTGAAGCCCGTCTCTTTCACATTAAAACCACATGAAGGAGACGGAAGGAAACATGCATTTAAATGGGCTAACTTTACAGTTACAGCTTTAAAAAAGGGAAAAA
Source organism: Brachypetersius altus (assembly GCA_037974465.1). NCBI lineage: Eukaryota > Metazoa > Chordata > Actinopteri > Characiformes > Alestidae > Brachypetersius > Brachypetersius altus. The sequence goes on from JBBPDB010000019.1 coordinate 14,908,493, forward strand.
AATGGGAAAACAGATTGTGTCAGGAAATCTACTGAACAAATAAAAAAATAGTACCTGCCATTTGAAACTAATTACATCAAAGACCAAGGTACACATACTGTATTGTCCTAAATTGTTTTAACGCATCAAAAGTAAGTGGTTAGAAAATTCTATGCAACCTAAAATTCAACTAAAAGGCAAGGCGAGTCTTTTAATGTTAGAAGCCAGTTCCCAAACAAGGATTAAGCCTAGTCTTGGACTAAAAGGCAGTGTCAATGGCAAATCCAGTATAAGACCAGACTTAACTTGGATCTTGAAAGTCAGTCCCAAGTCCTTGCCATCCTAAAGTGCAATACATGATCTTAAGTGTTCCTTACCATCTCATCCCCTGGCAGCCAGTAGCCCTCCTGCTCAACCCCAGCCTTGGACCCTTTGCAGCCCACAGTGAGGGTCTCCACCACTAGGCCGTCCTTCACCGCAAGCACCAGCTGTCTGGCTGTTTCTTTTGGGTGCATGCCATACACCCGGCTTAAATACCTGTGGCAAAAACAGCAGTACAAACCAAGCTTATTTTATGAACCCAATTCACATATGCAATTTCTGTATTTAAAAAAAACAAAAGCCCAAACCTAATAGCAAATTCAAATAAATGCAGCAGAGGATTACTTTGAGATTCTGTCCATGTTTGCAATCTGCTTCTGGTTGCGAATGACTTCGATGGCTGACCACACATACTGGACAACTTTAGGGTCAGCCTGCCTCTTCTTCAGTACCCGCGACATGGCTGCGTGGTCCAACCTGCAACACACTAACAAACATTAATGCAAGATTTAAAGCCCTGAAATGGAAAATACCAGTCACTTTGAAACCACTGTGGTGACAATTGGTTTGTTCTAGATCCTCACACTTAAAAAAAGAACTGACTGCAAACAAACTATCTGCATGGGAAACGATTTCTGTTATTTGGAGTTTAGACATACAAGAAATATCAGATACATTATAATCAATATATATTACGTGTATGTGTTTGTAGGGGTGTCAAAGGGTTGGACACTGTTTAATATGTCGCTACTCTGGGTTCTGTGTCTTTGCAGTCATTACATGACTTAATTACCTCAATTACCTCTAGCATTAATGAAGATTTCTGATTCTGACTGTAAAATATCTTTCTGTAGTTTGCAGAATGCTCTCTGAAGCTAGGAAACATCAGCACAAGCTGTAATCATGGCACGGTTTGTAAAAGCCTGTGTCCTGCTTCACGGTAGCATTTCTCAATCTTAGAACCTGACAGTAAAAACTGGCTCTATGCTCCTCTAAAGATCTATCTATCTAAGCTTTTCTCATTTAAATAAAACCTTTTTTCTGGATATGTATATTATTTGTCAATTTATCATCATTATACCTGTTATAAACTGACCATAAACTGTAAAAATTAAAGGGAGCATTTTTCAACAAGGCAGGATAATTAAACACTGAAACTATTATATGAAGGGTGATGTATAAGTGAAACACCCCCGCATTAAAATGCTTTTGACACTTGTGCCTGTATGTACATGGTCTTTAATTGTACCTTATAGACGGAGTTAGCTTCATCATTGTTCTTGCTGAAACATATTTTATTTTTTAACCTCTGTATATTAGGTCAGATTTTTGATTGCTGTGATTATTACTGCACATGAACAGTGTAGAAACAGTTATTATATAAAAGAGAGGCTGACAGTCTGTAATGTGATTATTCATTTACTCATATGCCAAATTGTATTTGAATTTGAATACATGTGTGATCATCTGAATTAATTAATCACAGAACTTGAAATTGGATACACTACACACACATATATATACACACACATTATTTTATTT
>JBBPDB010000019.1:14915747-14925848 GCA_037974465.1 Brachypetersius altus
GGAGGTGAACATGCTGGATGTGGAGGTCCTGGGCTGGTGTGGTTACACGTGGTCTGCGGTTGTGAGGCCGGTTGGATTTACTGCTAAATTCTCTGAAACACCTTTGGAGACGGATTAGAAACAAACCCGAAAAAGATATTTGAGCCCAGGAGAACTTTCAGGATAGTTTCTGGGCACAACTGGTAGGAGACCAAACTCTGGATTTTGACCGTTTTGCCCCTCTTTTAGTTGTTGAAATCAAATTTTGCTAATGCTAAATTCTAATCTCTTTACCAAAAAGGTCATTTTTGTTACGTGTCTTTAAAGAAGTACTTCAGAAAAAACAATCTAATGTTTAAGATTTTCCCCAGACCGAAGATTTGGTCGGTTGAGTCAAGTTTTGCTTCTTTTGTTTGAAACTGGAGCTCCAAGGCTAATGATGCTAACATTAGAAGTAAAAAAAATTGTGTAAAATCTTTTCTCAAAACTTTTCTCAACCATCTTAAACCTCATTCAGCTCCTCATTAAGGTGGATCACTCCATCCCTAGTGTTTTCTGAAATATTTTCCTGTAGAGGTGAAGTTTGCTCATTGTATTGCTCACAGTAAGACATACTGTGTCCCAAACCACATCCAATGTCCAAATTGACACAATTGATGGCATGAATGACCTGGAGGTTTGAGAGGAGAAATTGACGTAACTGATTGTGTCAGCTGAGAATGCTACGGTAGAGCTAGGACAGAGCAAAAAAAGGTACAATGATGGAGAAGCTGCTTGGTTTTCTTGACATTCATTGACACAATTTCACGCCAGCTTACCAGTTCATAGTAAAGTGCTTCTCCTTCTCCTTGTGGACGAATGGAATGGTCCCGTATTCATACACGGATTATTTTCTCCCTGCCGTCTGGAGTGAATGCTCAGGATATCAGGGGGAGGGGGAGATAAAGTGCTGTTGGTTGAATGGATGATTGAATGCAGAGGAGCATCATGAAGTTCAACACCGTTTTAAAAAACGTTTTAAAAACGTTAGAGGGTTTGGTGTAGGCTGTAGAGGGCAAGGTGTACCTGACTGGATGCTTGCATGCATAGTGGGGTGTGATGGAAAACAGCGGTTTGATGTGTCGGTGGTACCTCCATTCACAGAACTCCATCATGCATACCTGACACTTGCAAAGATCACCTACACTCGGGATGCTGCAAGCAGTCTGCGGCGCAGATATGTCAATTCGGAATGCTTTTCGATTCCTTGCTCTGATGCGGATGATGTGTTTATTCTCTTCTGCTGTTCCACCTCCTCCACTTCTCATCCGGTGTGGTTTTTAAGCCCCTGATGTATGCTGCTTCATTATTATGACTAGGGGAGTCATTATGACCCGGTGTCATCATAAAGAAATGTTGATATTGGTTGGAAAGAGAGGTGAAGGTGAAAGAGACTCCGATGTTTCTAAGATCCCACCTTAATGAACTATTCAAATGGAAAAAGATTGTGATCCTAAACAACCAAAGATCCATCAGACAGCAACACTCTTAATAAAGGGTCCCAATTAGAGATATGATTCTGTGAAAAACCTTAAACTGGGAAAGAACCTCTACAGTAAACTCTTGAAAATAAAGATGCCAAAAGAGGTTCTTGGTTTTTGAAAAACCATTATAGGCTCACTAAAAAGTGAATAGCTCCTTAGAGAAAATTTTCCAAGAAATATTACTCTATTGGAAGGTTCTTAAGACCAATAAAAGTTTTTTTTGTGGCACCTTTTTCTGAATGCGTAGAGGATTTAATTTTATATTAAACTTTCAAAAGGGTTCTTATGAAACCCTTTCAATTAATGGTCGAGGACCATTTGTCCTAATGAAATGTCTGAGTGTGAAGGAAAGTATAAAGAAATTCAGCTTAATATAAAAGTTATAGGCAGAATATGTAAATTGTTATAGAAACTTTTACATGACTAGGGTATTCTATAAACCTTTAAATGGTTATCCAAGTATAGCAAGTGAGAAGTTAATGGAACATTTCATCATTTAAAGTCTTGTCATGTGCCTTCTGAGCTTACCACTGTTTTTAACCATCACTTTCTTATTGAGATGGACAAGAGGGTCATTAAGATGGCCACAGCAGTGGAAAGGTCATGTGACTAAAACGGATGATTAGGGCTATGTCTAATGATGTAAAGAGGTATAAAATGTTATCTGTTTATTACAGAATATTTCCAAATTAGGTGGGCTACCTCTCTGGATTCCTCTGGACTCTAGGTCCCTAGATGATTGTTTTCATCACACGGCCATCTTTTAATACTGCATGTTGTGTCATTTGATCGCAAGGCTGGGTGTCAAGTTTGCTGTGATGCAATGTGGCAAGCACTTAAACAACGGAACAATAAAACAGAGAAAATGAACAAAAAGAGGAAAAAAGAGAGGACTCATTATATAGGACAGAATGACCTGAGGCAATCAAGTGTAAGCATTTAAATATTTCACAGATATCAGTAGAGCGGGGTGATTCAGTCTCTTTAGCCCAATATTAATGCTGATCAATTGCCTCTCTTCCAATTTGGATTCCAGCTTCCTGTCATCTTCCATGTGAGATGTCTTCTGAACTTAGTCAAAGTTCATTTCCAGGGTTCCATTAAAGCACCACTGGTCAAAGATAGCAATGCTTGATACAAAAAAGGGTTTTCAAATGGTTCTTAGTTTGGTGATACAGTTCTGGAAGCACCTATAATTGATATTGTACCTTTATGTCTGTACCTTTAAAAATGAAAGATTCTAGAAAAGGCTCTTTTTCATAGAGGACAAATGTGAGTGTGAAGGGCCATTTTAAAGTGTTTATGAAACATTATTGGTTACATTTTCTTCATGTCTATAGATTTCATTTACAATGGTGTCTGAAGAGATCTGAAAATGATCTGAAGAACACTTTGAGGCACCTTCTATTTAAGAATTTAGAGGGTCTCCATTCTCATAAATCCCATGGCATGAAATCATATTTTAAATCAAAATGTAGGCGTTCAAGTAACAAGAATAGTTTACTGCCCATTCCCCATGCCTCTACTCATTCATTCTCTCTCAATTGGCCCAAAAAGTGCTGACAATGAACCAGCTAGAGCTAGTGATACCATACTGATAATGATCAGTGGTGGGCTATCTACACTCACCAATGGTCCCACTAGAGGCAGGGAGTCAGCTGTGTATAAAAGTGAATGCCTCCTGCCAACTGAATGCTAGAGGTGAGCTCCAGATGTGAAAACGGGGAGAAAAACCCTTCCATCTTTCTTCTGAATGCGGAAACCCCAAGTTGCAACAGCAGTGGGCTGACAGAAGCATTAGCAGAGTGTATGTGAATAGATAGTTGAAACAATTAGTGCTTAGATTCCTTGTCTTGATTTGATTTGTGCCCTGCTGTTTATGGGTCTCTTACACATGCTGGTCTCATTATCTCCAAGAGCGCCTTGAGTGAAATGGAAAGAAATTCATCAACCTGTGTTTTAAATCGTGCTGCTGTTTTTTAATTAATCGAGCGCCTTTCAGCTTTTTCCCCTGTGAGATTGAATAGAGCTTTTTTTTCTGTCTGCTCTGCGTCCTTGTCAAAGAAAGCAAAGTCCTTTACAGTGTGTCCTTTTAATCACTGAAAATGATTTAGAATAGGTCTCCATAAATGAGTGTGCTTTCGCAACAGTGCTATGACAAACTGCCGTCTGCCTTTGTAAGCGATGAATAGACGTCATGCATCTTTAATTAGAGGTTGCTCTATTTCTTTTCCGACGATGTCATAGAAGCAGAAGCAGTTTGTAATGCTTAAATCAGATTCATTTTCCCTGGCACTTTGGATGGACTCTGGCTGTATCAGGCAGCCTGAGACAGACTGGCATGGCTTGAGAGTTGCTATAGAGGTTTCTCCATTGTTTCTGCTCTGGACCTTATAGTACATCTCTGGGCTTCATGTATTGGTCAGGGGTTGCCACTTGTACCCACAAAGGTCTGATGTGACCGCAGGTTTTTGTTCCAGCTGAGCAAAAGAGCTCTTAATGTAACAAATTTTTGAAAGACTGATGTACTGATTAAAGTGGAAGTAGCTTCTGCTTGTGATTAGAATGAAGATGTTCACACCAGCCCATCTTGGAGCAGATGGCAGCCTCCATGCACTGCATTTTTATGGTGATTTTCCTTTACCTCTCATGATGCCTCACTGTTGACTGTCCAAAGTATCAAGAAAGACCATAGTCTCCTAATCCTTTAAGTTGTAAGCCTGTAAGTGGCCTACATATCTTTATGGTCTATATTTTTTGAAACTAGACAGAAATTTGGAGGTTTACTAGTATGGATTCTATTGCTGTAGATTTCTTTTTTAAAATGAAAGTAATTTTACTGAAGAGATTGAAGCAATATAGGCAAAATATAGATACAAAATATAGGCCTCTGTGCTCGTTTTCTGCTTATGGTCTTGATTGTGGTCTTCATTGTACCAGCAGTGATTTACTCTATATTTGCTCTCTACTGTGTTTCTCCACAGAGATCAACAGGCGCAGGTGGGTTGGCCATCCCTCTTTGTGCCTTCCAGGGCACCGTGTCCCTCCATGCACCCACGGGCAAGACGCTGTCCCTTTCTACCTATGAGGTTAGCAGTGATGGCCTCAAAATCTCGCCCAACAATGCCAAGAAGGTGGAAGTTTACCGCTCCAAGTCTGTGGGCCATGAGCCCAGTGCAGAGGAGCATAACACAAGTGGCAACGATGGGGGTGGACCTTCAGGACCTGGGGGTGTGGGCGACACCAATGTGAAGATCCACCTGGAGGTCCTGGAGATCTGTGACAACGAGGAAGCCATGGACAGCGTGTCCATTGTGTCAAACATCAGCCAGTCATCGACCCACGCCCGATCCCCATCGCTGCGCTACTCACGCCGTGAGAACCGCTTCGTGTCATGTGACCTGGCCGAGACAGCTTCTTACTCACTGTTGATCCCAACCAATCCAGATGCTGACAGCATCAACATCCACATTCCTGACACGGTGGAGGCGCACAGGCAGAACAGCCGGCGCCAGAGGCAGGAAGCTGGGGGTTATCGAGAGGAGATCCAGCTCCTTAATGAAGTCTACAGGAAACAAGGTGGAGAACTGGGTGACTAAAACCCCAGCCAGCCACTTTTTAGACTCTGCTAGTCTTGGACAAGATTGACTTTGAATGTGCTCTGAATTTGTTTTGAGGAAGAAGACTATTGGGAGGTAATTCATGTTAGAAATGCTGTGAAAATAGTTGAAAAAGTGGAGATGAAAATATCCATGGAAAATAACTGGAACAATTCAGGAGACAATCCAGCCAAGGTTAGGTAGACTGGGAGAGAGAATGAAGAGAGAATGAGAATCACTTGGAGGGAAACAGAGCAATGAGAATGGCGTATTGGCACACAGTTTATTAAAAAGGAGTCAGAGGCAACTGATGCAGGTTAATCTAGGCACTGTTTTGAAGAATGGTGGAGGGGTTGGAAGTTGCATGATATCAATGTATAAAGGTAAAATGTTTAAAAGAAGTGGTTGAGGAGTACTGTAGAGGGCTAACCAAAGAAAACTGAGGAAGCAAACGGGTTGGCGATGGGTTGTCAGGAGAATGGCAGTGGTGACTGCAAGGAGGAGATTCGGCTCCTCTGTAAAGTAAAGTAAGGGCAGATAAAAGAGTTATTAATAGTCTGGTTACTGATTTTTAAAATTTTACTGATAAGACCAATTAAGAATTGATGGGATATATGTTAGATGCTTGGTGGAGGTTGATTGATCATTTATCGAAGACTTTTCTCAAAGTTGTCTTTAAGGAAGAAGCACTGGTCAGAGGTGGACATCTGAGGGAAAATTGCTAATCAATTAATCGATTAAGGCCTAACTGGAAAAATCCACAAGATACAAGCAGGGAATTAGGTCACAGGCCGCTAGCAGCAGAATGCTAATGGGGAAGGAGGGCAGGAGAGTAAAAGAGTGAGTAGAATTTGGGTATCACAAAAAGACAAACACCTTATAAATTAAGCAAAGGAAACAAGGAATAAAAATTAAACAGCAGCTGTATGGGAAAGCGAACAATCAGGAAAAGTAAATGGCATTTGGAAGACCACAGCACGCAAAGTGGGAAGAAAATGAGAACAACAGCTACATAGAAAGGAAGGCAACAAGAAGACTAGAACAACTTTGAGTATATGTCCAAAGATTGGATGAATGTTATTCAACTGATGTAGGCTAATCATTGATTTCCCTAGTTGCAGGAGGTACTGGGAGGCTTGGAGGAGAGGGCAAATTCCTAAATTGTTCAAGATAAAAAATGTGGAATACCTAGGAAGTAGGGGAGTAAATTATTTGACAACAAAGGGGAAACAAAGGGTGAAAAAGGCCAAGGAGGCAGGCTTCCTTTGTATTTGCAAATGCCAGAGAACAACTTTGTTTGGTCATCCAGAGCCTTAACAGTTTCTGTCAGAGCCTTCACATGTGTTTACAGATTAAGGTATATTTTATAAATGCTATATTGAGGAAAGAAGTGGAAATTGATATCCAAAAACATCCTGTCAGGTGGAATCGATATGCTAAATTGCCCATGTCCAGGGCACCCTATGATAAGTTTGAGGCACCCTGGGCTAGGCTCCATAATCCCCCAAGACCCTGGGTGCGAGAAGCAGCTCAGGGACTAGAGTGACGGATGGATATGAGTTGAAGAGAAGAGATGAGTTTGGCTGGCAAATGAGAGAAGATGCTTGTGTTTCCAAAAGGACCAGAGATTACAAAACAATGTTGAACTGACTCCCAATGGAAAAAGAGAACAGAGACCAAACTCAGAGACAGGGCTGGAGAATGCAAATGTCTCCTTTTGAACCCCACTTCCATCTCATGGCAGTCAGTCCTTGAGCTTCTGAATAGGCAGGAACAGTGACAGTTAAAGCCCCTGAAAGACGTCAGAGGCAGCCTGCACAGGCAGAAAAAGAAAGATGCTTACCAGAGGTGTGTGTGTGTGTGTGTGTGTGTGTGTGTGTGTGTGTGTGTGTGTGTGTTTATGAAGGTGCATCTGAAAGCAAGAGAGCGAGCAGACCATGTGATTACTATAAATACTCTTTAGTATTCAAGCTCAGGCACTGGCCATATGTGGACCCGGAATGCTTAAAACTGGCTGCAGACATCAATCAGGCCAATGAGATTTTCTCTGATGAGAAATATGACGCACGAATCCCAAGTGACTCACCATTCGGGAACAATTTTCAGAGTCATCTCTGTACATTTGTGTATGGTTGTGTGTCTCTCCGTGGGTCTCAGTGTGTATCGGCACGTCGCCGTTGCGTATTCTCGCTGCTTTACGTACTTTGTATATTCATGTTTTTTTCCCTGCTCCATCTCTCCCTTTCTCGCATACACACACACACAAATGCAAATCCCTCTCTGATGGCAAATGTTGCCAATTAGTGAGCCGGGCAGGATGTTCCAATGCACACATCTTTGCCCTCATGCCAGATCCACTGTTATGGGTGTGGGTGTGTGGGGGGGGTGTTGTTTTCTGCCACATTAGTGCTCCGCCGATGCAATTTGCAGAAGAGGGAGCGATGCATATTTTAACTGTTGGTAGAAGTGCAAATGAATGTTCATTTCATAGCCACTTAGGAAACACTCCTCTATTTTGACCCCAGCTTTTGAAACGTGGAAATGTAATCCAGGCAGCTTGGTTGGTAACACAGGGTACCAAATGGAAGGCCTGTCTCATCTAGCCTTTAAATGCATGGTGGTGTCTCCAGCTGTTCATTTAGCTGAGGCACACGTTCCAGTGAATAGCAATCGGCCCACAAACGGTTACGGAAGTGCTGCCAAAATATCGAAAGACACTGCTGTTCACAAGTTTGGGCTCACTCATTGGATTTATGTAAATAAATTATGTTGCACCTGCAAAGGGATGAGCTACATTGCAAAAACATCTTTAGATTTTAGAACATTGCTGTGAGGACATTGCTTTGATTGTATTCAGTCATTTGTGAGCAGTAGCGAGGTCGAGTACTGATGATGTTGATCACAAACACCCTTCAATTCAAACTAAAGACAATAAATGGACCAGTATTTGCTGGTGTGGGGGTGGATTTTATATCGTACAGCCAATGCCTGGCATGGTGACCTTGGGCTGAGGTGCAGCGGCTGTAGAGCTACCGATTCTATTGGCAGGTGGAAATATTTGGACATATATCCTGCTTTTCTACTGGCACAAGGCACCACGCCATACTGCGAAATTATGTTTTTCCATTACAAATAAAGCGACCCATACCCGAGCTGTCACAGTTCTGGTAGGCCCTAAAGGGAGCTGTATGTGGCACTGCTTTTTGATTGGTCAAAATGACAACATATGGAAAAATGCCATTGTTTTTTTTTACAGTCCGCACAAAAAAACACCAAAACAATGGTGATACAAACTAACAACTGGAAAAAGTACAAGCACTACTGCCAGTGTGAGCTGATGATGAATTTCAGTGAGTTTTTTCTGTGACACAAATTTATCTTTAATGCTGTCAGAAATACAAAGGTGTACCAGAACATCCAGTTAACTCGGTTAGGAAAGAATGTTTATACTCAAAACAACGACAAAAGCTCTAAATGAAATACTATTTGGGATGATGGCTTACAATAAACTGTGGGGAGAGAAACATCAAACCTTTTGCACAGTTTGGCTGAGGTACAGCACAGTTCCTGTTCACCTGTGGAAAAGTGCCTATAGTGTGCCTATCAGGAGTGTATGTCCATTTTATGCAAAAGAAAATCAATAAAATAATTTTAATGCATTTGAAGGCTATGAAAGCAGGCAGACATGGAAGATGATGCTCGGTTCCATACACCTTCACTTTATGTACTATATGCTGTAGTATGTACTGTTTGTAGGCGAACATTTTCACTGCTGTGTACAAAGTTAATGAGCTCTGGTTATTGGTTCATATCAGCTTTCTGTGGCCACTGTTTACATAGTCAAGGAGAGAATTGTCTGTGTTTTATTTTCAAAACACATTGTATCAAAGGTAATGTCACTTTGAGCAAGACAGTAGACAAGGCATCATGTGACAAAACGTTTCCTCCCACTGAATGTGCTAATTAAAGATTTATTTAATAAAGTATTCTGAAGTTTCTTTTACGCTCTGTCTCATAGCCATTAAAAATAATAAAGAGTGACTTTTTGAAACCAATGTAAGGGTCCTTATTTTGATGCTTGATGTTGAGTTTTCCAGCCACTCAGCAGAAAATCAAGCCAATGAACCAGAGCAGGAGATCACCCAGCCGTCTAATGAATGACTGGATTACCTCAGGTCGCCCTGTGCATCCACTCATATAGAAGTGTGTATACAGCTCTGGAAAAAATATTTGTATTTTTAAAACAGCATCTCTATGAGTTTGACAATACCCGCGTTGTTGATCTTGAATCTGAGGTTTCGTCACCCGATCCACAGTGCACCAGACCCTTACGGCTCCTCCTGCAGGTGGTGAGCCCACATGAGGATTGTTCCACGTTGCTCTTTCGGGCTAGGCCCGGTTGGGCCCCACGGACAAAGGCCACCAAGCATTTTCTTTAAAAGTTTTTAAAAATGTTAATGAATTTTGACATATGAGCGGATGAATAATCAACATTAAAGACTTTCAACATTAAAGTCTCTTTTTATGGGCGGTGGTGAGTGGGGGTGCACACTCGACGTCTTGCAAAAGGCTGGAATGGGTTACAAGACCATCAGCAAGAAGCTTGGGGAGAAGGTGACAACTGTTGGTGCAATGATTCAGAAATGGAAGGTGAGGGATCAGCCCAGAACTATACGGGAGGGGCTTGTTGATGATCTTAAGGCAGTTGGGACCACTGCGGGGAAGGTGTTCTTCGGGTCAATTTCTCTTCCTCCTAACACGGCGGCTCGAGTTGATGTCAAAACGCTTGATTTTGGTCTCATTTCTCCCAAGTCTTCTCTGAATCATTTACATGTTCACTGGCAAACTTAAGATGTACATGTGCCTTCTTGAGCTGGGGACCTTGCGGGCACTACAAAATTTCAGTCCAATATTAAAGTGAAAGTGACCATTTGTCATACGTGAACACACCACAACACACAGTGTGAACAGCACGAAATTCTTCCTCTGCATTTAACCCA
>JBBPDB010000019.1:14925948-14941678 GCA_037974465.1 Brachypetersius altus
CACACACACACACACACACACACACACACACACACACACACACACACACACACACACACACACACACACACGTACATGCAATTCTACAATCCATGAGAGGAAGGGAAATGCACCAGAGAGAATGTGCTCATGCTGGTGTGTACAGCAGACCCACTGTAAACACACACCATCCAAACAGTCATACATCACAATTCATGTATTATAATGCCATTAATGGCCAAAAATGAAAGAAAATGCATGACAGTGTTATTACAAGAGTTGAAAGGGAATTTATTTCTTCTCTCATTTCTTCATAATTTAATGGTTTAGATGTAAACATTGGTTCAGTGGATTTGATGTGAATTGCTCCACAGAATAGTTTACAGTGGTGGTGAATGGTGGTGAACCAGGCCTCTGAACAGTTTTAAAGCTCACTTACAGAAAGTTATCACATGAAACAGGTATGACTGCACTTCCTGATAACACATACATAGTCAACCGATTGATTTCAGCCTTAAACCCCTTCGTAGTGGAGGAGTACATGTAGAGCGCTGTTAGTTCTCAAAGAAACTGGAGCCCATTCCATTGGGTGAAAGGTGGAGAAACGCACTGGACAGGTGGCCAGTTCATCACAGGCCAGACACACTCACCCTTAAGGGCAATTTAGAATCTGCAATTTGCTTGATGTTGGACAGTGGGAGGAAACTGGAGATCCCTGTGTGAACCCATGCGGGCACAACCCATAGCCGTCCCTGACTGGAATCAAGCCAGTGCTACCAATTTCACCACTGTTTATTGAACAAAAAAAGCCCTTTTTAGGTTGATAGTGTTCAAAATTAGCATACAACGGCCCTAACGTGGCATGTTTAGAAAGTTTGGTGTTTTAGAATCCACACTTTCTGCTTGTTCCGGTGAGCTAAGACTGTAAGAACATGCAAGAAGAGTTTAGACTATGAGGGGTTCAGGCCTCCCGCAATGGTGAGGTCATCCTCAGCAATGCAGCCCTCCTCAGGCCGAGCTAACAAAATGATGTCACTGGTTTTTGGGTCTGCTCTTCCTGACCACCGCAGTATGACATCACCCCTCGCTGACTGACACGGTTTTGGATGCACCTGGTGATGAAGCCGACGGCATGGAAGGTTGGGGCGGGCGGGTCCAGATGACATCAGTCATCTCCACGCGGCCTTGGTGCAGTGAGCTAAGTGTGGTCTTGTCCTTCTTCGGGACAGAGGTGGGGACAGACTGTCTGTTTCGAAACTGACTGTTTGAGGTTGGACGTCTTGGACTTTCAGGGCTAAGAAGGATGGGCCGCCTTTCACAAACCATCTCATAAGGTGTACGAGATGAGATAAGATAAGATAAGCCTTTATTAGTCCCACAAGTTGGACATTTCCATTGTTATGGCAGAAACTACAAAAGTAAGAACAGCAAAAAACAATAGAACAATAGAATAAAGCTATAGACAACAGTATACAATTAAAGAGTATACTATATAAGTAATACAAACTTATAAGATAAGATTTGATAAGATAAGACAAGCCTTTATTAGTCCCATGAGTGGTAAATTTGCATTGCTACGGCAGTAAGTGGACTGTACAGAGGTAAGAGCAGCAAAAACCATAGTACATTATAAAAAGTACACTATACAATACAAGTACAAAAATATAAAGATGGACTTGTGAGAATATGTAGGCATATGTATAAAAGTACAGAATTTGGTAGCAGCAAGTATTGACAACCAGTAATAATGCACCAGAAACAGTAATACAGTAAATAACAAAAACAGAAATGATGTACCAAGTATAATTACTACACAATCTAGGAATATAAAAATAGGATCAAATAAAACTATAAATTGTAAAAAAAAAATTGTAATAATAATAATAATTTCTTAATAACACTTAAAGCAATTAATAGTTAAAAACATAATTCTAAAATAAATAAAAAGGACAGTGTGAGAATCAGGGTTTTATTTCTTGTTTGAGATGACACTGGAAACAGAACCTGTTATTCAGGATTCCTACTCTAAAGTGTTTGGGGAATATCAGCACAGATTTAGGATCAAATCCAAAAGAAGGGGGTAAGGATGTGAAGGATTTGACCCCAAATACTCAAAAAAAAAACCCAAAAAATCCCTCATTCACAATCCCCCCTCTGAAACACACCTAAATCACTCATTCACCCTCAACATAATAAATAAATAAATAATAATAATAATAATAAGTATTATTATTATTATTATTATTATTATTATTATTTATTTATTTATAGGAAGGGGGTAAGGATGTGAAGGATTTGACCCCAAATACTCAAAAAAACCCCCAAAAAATCCCTCATTCACAATCCCCCCTCTGAAAAACACCTAAATCACTCATTCACCCTCAACATAATAAATAAATAAATAATAATAATAATAATAATAATAATAATAATAATAATAATTATTATTATTATTATTATTATTATTATTAGTGTTATTATTGTTATTATTATTATTGTTGTTATTATTATTATTATTATTATAGTAATAATAATATCATCATTGTCATACTAAAGGTGTATTTCAATAATATGATAAAGCATGAAAAACAGTTATAAACAAAAAAATAACAGATGACAGATCATCCTCTGAAAAATCCTTTCATTTACGCTTGAGAAAGGCCTTCATTTATAAACATTTCTGGATTATTAATCACAGCTGTCCAAAAAAAAGTTTGTTTCTGCATCCAGCTGCTGTTTACTTTGTGTGACACTTTCATGATAAATGAACCAATAGAAATGCTCCAAAATTGCATGGAATGAAAATGTGACACACCCTCCCCCAACCACTCCTCCATCATTGCCATTTCTGGGCCAAATGAGCAATTATCTAATTCTCACATCCAATTTGCCACAGGGCTCTTGTAATATGCGATGAATTTAATTGAGAAAATGACTGAGCAGAGTAATGGGACAATTCTTCGAAAGGTCAACAGAGAACTGGTCCTACAACAGAAGGGAAGATAAGAAAAGAGAAGAGAATAGAAGTGAAGATAGGAGAAAATAAGAGTGATAAGAAGAGAAGAAAAGAGATGAGAGGAAGAATGAAGAGAAGAGAAGAGCAGGGAATGGAAGGAAAAAGAAGAAACTAGAAGAGAACAGAACAGAACAGAGGAGAACAGAAGAGAAGAAAAACGTTTTATGGGGTTTCTTCAGTCTTACTTCATCAACACACATTCCAACATTCAGCTTCTCTCAGTGGAGACCATCACAGATATTCTGTGTCCTAATGAGCAACACTTTGCACGTGTGTGTGTGTGTGTGTGTGTGTGTGTGTGTGTGTGTGTGTGTGTGTGTGTGTGTGTGTGTGTGTGTAAGAAATGGAACACTGCCCGCTAACCCAGAAAACCCCAACACACCCATTCCCAAAGCGCATGGTGGAACAAGAAAACTCTGTCTGGATGAAACAACAAAAGCTGCATCTTTCACCTCTCTCTCTTTTCCTCTCTCTCTCTCTCTCTCTCTCTCTCTCTGCCTTTTCTTCTTTCTTTCTCTTTCTTTCTCTCTCTCTCTCTCTCTCTCTCTCTCTCTCTTTTTCCTCTCTCTCGCTCTCTCTCTCTCTCTCTTTCTCTCTCTTTTTCCTCGCTCTCGCTCTCTCTCTCTTTCTCTCTCTTTTTCTTCTCTCGCTCTCTCTCTTTCTGTCTCTATCTTTCTCTTTCTCACTATCTCTCTCTCTCTTTTCCTCTCTGCCCCCCCCCCTTCTCTCCAAAATACTGCAACAAGAACTTTGGGCCACTTGACAACATTTGCCCTCTCGATGAATCAGCATTAATTGATAGGAAGCTTTTATTTGTATTTCTTTATATGATTGTGCTGATATTCTTTATTCTTTTCCAGTAAAGTATGTGTAGTATTTTATTGTGCAATTAAATCAATATTTTATTATTTTGCATGTAAAAGCCAACTATTAAAAATCTTCTTTTTAAGCATGTCTTCTATTGTTAGGAGATCATGGCGATGCCCCAGCCATCAGTAACCAGGAGTCCAAGAGAGGCCCTCCCTCTCCCCCAGTCCTCAGCATGACGTCAGTCACCGTGGGCCTCTGTTTGCTGACTTAACAGAATTGACCATCAGAATTCTCCTCCAAACGTAGTGAGCTGTCCAGTGAGGGAGATGTGAGGGAGCTTCACATGACCCAGAGGAAGCATGCAATAGTCTTCACCCCCCAGTGTTAATGGCACCATGTGACCGAGAGGAGACCTAGCTGATGGTTGGAATTTGAGACTGGGGGGATCTAAAAAAAAAAACCCAATATAACAAATAAAAAAAAACTGATTACTTGATTACCAGTATAATCAACAGTGAAAAAACAAATAACAATAAAGATTAACCATTAAAATGTCATTTACACACACACACACAGCGGCAACCTCAACTGCTTCTTTGGCGCACAGAGTGAGTGAGTGAGTGGGCGAGAGACAGAGAGAGAGAGAGAGAGAGAGGTGCCTCTATTCACCCGGAGGACAATGGTGCCTGCCATCTAACAGCACCCTGCAACTCCGCATCTGCATGCTGTTACACACACACACACACACACACACACACACACACACACTGACTCATTCACACTCCCTCACTCCCTCTCTCTGTCTGCAGTCAGTCATTTTAACAAAGGCTACAGACACTGTGTCATCATGTGAGGGGCTTCGTTCAAACTATTCACTCAGACTCTCTCTCAACACACACACACACACACACACACACACACACACACACACAGAGGCCACAGACCCAGACCGGACCAGCTTCCTCTCAACGGTCGCTGCACTATCAGCTTACACACTGCCCTGCCCAGCCCAGCCCAGCTCTTATCAGCAGCCGAATATAAGACAGAACAACCAGTTAAAGTACAAGTTCAACAATCAAGCATACACAACAGCCACTTACTTCAAGTGTACTAGATCTGCCGAGACATGTTTGGTGTCTTTTGTCCATATTTGTATATAATGAGAGTCATATAGGGTCAGAAACCACATGAGCGAGTCTATTAAAGAATGCTTCCACGCAGTTTGTTGTCAGTGTGTAATGATTTAGGCTTGTAATTAGTGTGATTGCCTCCACAATTTTTCTTCATATGGTTTAGTTTATTGTTATTGTTGTTCACATCCTGCAGTTTTTGAGATACTGGCGTGGTTCTAAAACATTCGTTAATGTGTTGTGCCGTATTGCTTCTGCATATAGCTTATCAATCCGATGATCAGTACTGATCATTTAAAGATTCGATTTTTGTGGTCGAGTCTCCTGAGCGATGCATAGTGAGTGAGTGCGGAGGGGAGGGGCGCCTTAACCCTGTATATGGGAAGGAGTTTCTGTGGTTACGGCAGACACAAACGCGGAGCAGAAATTCAGTGAATGCTACAGAAACAGCCATTAACACACTAAAGCACAGGTCACTTAGGAAAAGAAAGTTGTGTGTTACTGTTTGTTGTGGTTTATCAAAAAAATATCAGCCTGTGAATACTTTTTTTTATCAATGCAAAATAGCTAGCAAGCTGCTAGCCAGCTCAGTTAGCTGATTTGAGGCTGTATCTTAACTTTTCTAGGTGAAAATGTGTTCATATTGAGCCTGAAGGACACTACAGTGTAGCAGCAACAGGTTAAGTTAACCATTTTGATTCTCTGTTCCTGCATGGCCTGTTTTCATGCATTCTAGTTTTTGAAATGTGCGTTTTAGCAGCATTAGCCTCGTAGCTCAAGTGCAAAAGTAAAGAAGTAAAGTTCAGTTTTGGACTGCATTTGGCTTTAATGCAGTCATGAACAGCCATACTGTTTAGTATCCCACCACATTACCCCACACAACACTGTAACTCTTTACACAACATGATACAAGTCAGCCATGAGCCCTCCAAACACACCCCAACTCAGGAGAAAGACACGCACACTGAATTCACCCTGAAAGAATGTGCAGCTGAGAGCAAGTGTGTCTGTGTGTGTGTGTGTGTGTGTGTGTATGTGTATGTGTGTGGCCTCTAGCCGAATGAACCCAAAGTGCATGAGGCTTCAAACCACGGAGGCTAACAGCATGTGTGTGAAGGATCTGTGTGTGTGGCCAAATCGAACACACCCTGAAACAAATCTAGAGTGTAGCTGACCACTAAAGGCCTGTGCATACCCTCTAGATCAAAACTGAATCTCAGACTCGGACACTGTAAAACACTACCTTCCTCAGAGCCTGATAGCTTGTCAGGCTTGGGTCTCCAAAGATGGAGCTCATTGTTTTATGGACTATAAGAAGGCTATAAGAAAGCCAGCATTCTGGCACCTTAAAAACAAGACTAAAGTTAGAGAGTTTGTTTCCAAACAAGACTTATCCACGCCATTATTTCCTGCAGGGTTGCAACACTTTCCTCATTGGAATTCCCAAAAAGTCCATTAAAAAGCTCCTGCTCATTCAAAATGCTGCTGCCAGAGTTCTAACCAAAGCCAGAGATCACATCTGCTCACATCTTATTAGTGGCTCCCAGTTCAGTACAGAATTGATTTCAAAGCATTACTCATCATGTACTAGTCACTCAAGGGTTTGGGCCCTAAATATATCTCTGATATGTGTGGAGTTCGTAATCTTGGTAGGTGTCTTAGATCTGCAGTGGTGAAACTAAACAAGGTGAAAGTGTGTTTATCCACTATGCTGTCCAACCAAATGGCCATCAATATCAGACCTGAAGCTGCTGAAAACTGCACTATTCTCCTTCGCCTTATTTGAAATATATGTGCTTCCATCACACTTTTAATTTTCTTTCATGGGTTCATTCATTTCTTTTATTTGTTTATCTTTTTTACTTCTTACTGCTGATTTATATTTTATGATAATGAGCTACAAAGATAAATTAAATTACATTTTTTAATTACGATTAATTGCATGATTTTTTTTTCTGTGATTAATCACGATTAATCACATTGTTATATGCAAAATTCAATAATGAATTCAAAGGCAGTGTATTGTGCACTTTTATTTTGAAAATACTGCTATATGAACAAAAGTGCAATAACTTTTGGTTTGCAAACACTTTAAACAAATAAGGAGCCTTTTAACAGCAGTATTCCCTTTAACACAGTTAAACAGTTAGGCCTACAGTAAAAATGTTTCTTGTAAATGTCAACTTAAACATTAATGTAAACAAATCAAATATAAAACCAAAGCTATTTGCCACTGCAGGGTATTCACGTTTGATCTAGTTTGTTATAGAAAAACAGCACTGATCTTTTCTTCTGCCCGTACAGTCCACTGCAGTCTGTATGACAATGACAATAAAGTATGTGTTCTGCTATACTGACTGTGTTACTACATCTAAAGGAATAGTCTCTGAAAGAAACTTTCAACCCAAATGTAGTCAATCAGCCAAGACATATGTGGTGTCTGAAGATCGCTTCTTTAGTTTTGCTTTGGAGTTACATGCTAACTTTTCTCAAACTATGTTGAGATGTTCAATAATCTGATAGACTTGCTTATGTGGTTTCTGACACTGCACAATTTACTGTTATCTATGAAATGGACAAAATGACATTCTATAGTTGAAAAAGTTTTAGCACTCATCTGAAAGCGGGACATGATCTCATAATGAGGATGGTGAGGGACATTCATGAGAAATATTGGGCTAAATATAGGGTTATATTGACTTATCAGTGGGGAAACAAACTAGGTGTTCCAGGTGTTGACTAATCCTGAAGATGTGGTGTAAATGAATTTTTTGCTGTATCATTCCTTTATTATTCATGTTGTAATGTATCAAGTTACTTCTACTCTTTCTTCAGAGAGGAACGATCTTATTTTTGGTTTTATGAGTCTCATTTTTCCACCGTCCCACAACTGATGTGAGCTTTCAGCACAGTGGGATCCGCTATGATAATTAGCAGATGTGGTGAAAACAGTAAACAGTGAAATGCTGCAGGGGCGGGACGCCTTCCAGCAGCTTTACAGCGGTTGGGTCAGGCTGACGGTGGTGGGGCAGGTATCATGTTTAACACTGGGGATGATCTCACTGTATTGCTTTTGTTAGGCTCATGCCAGAAACGGGACGTGAGCTGGTTCTTCTGCTGAATGTCATTGGGAAGTGAGATTTAACTTTTTGTGACCTGGCAAAAGCTTGGGGCCTGTATTGAAAACAGTGTTACTGGGTGGTTGGTTTTTTTTTTTATACATAGCAGTTTCACTGCTAGGTTGAAAGTGGTCCACTCCCCAGAAATATCCAACCAAGAGCAGCTCTGTGGTCAGAAACTGACCATAGATGAAGGACTAGCGGATGGCTTACCCAAACTATGCACAGACAGTTTATATGTAAATACCATTGACAAATAGAATAGAATGCAGCTATACAGAAGCCTAAAGTCACCACACCCAATGCCAAGCAGTGGGGGCAGGGGTGTAACCCCCCTCAGCTTTGGGCGGTGGAGTGTTGGAGCTCCAGAGCCATCTAAAGTCTTCAAAGAAGAGTAGAGACTGTTTTAGTGGCAAAAAGACAATTAATTCCAATGAATTCAAACTAAAATTAGGAAAACAACAAAGATGCAAGTGTATGTGGCACCCTGAGTGATCAAAAATATAATGCATCCACACTTTTACTACAATCACAATGTCTTTGCCCAGCTCTGTAGAACACACTGTGTGTTTGAGATGCATTGTCTGTCTGGGTGGATATTCAGCACTATGTAAAAGTCTTGACTTACGCCTCATTCCTTTATATTTTGTTTCAATCACCTTGTTGATGCAAAGATACTATTTTATTCCTTTCAGACTCATCTTTGGCATATTGATTAGATGAATGAAAGAAATAAACAGAATGTTTTACTACGATATATTGCACTGTATGTAAAGATACAAGGAGCCTAAATAAAGGAATTCCAATCGCTCAGCATTCAGCACCACCAGTATACTGATCACCGCCTGATTATCTGGAATCATCTGCTCCTGGTACTTCACCAGCTCAGGCCTTAAGTTATGTATTATGATTAGAGGTGGGCATAGATTAATTTTTTTAACGCCGTTAATCTCATTGGAATCTTGGCGTGAACGCCGATGACCCCCCCCCCCCCCCCCCATCCCCCGACAGAGAGACCGAGACGAGTTTAAAACGTGAATAGGCAAAAAAAAAGAGGAACTGGTATGAATAGCACAGTTACTGCGTCAGTTCTCTCAGACGGTCATATGAAGAGGTCTGAAGAGGATAAGTGTGTCAGAAATCTGTCACACTTTCAAACGGAATCTTTGTTCTGTGCCAACTTCCTGTATGAGAACAGAAACAAGAAGTGAGGCGTTTCACCAGCGTGTAGGCTGGTCAAATTAGGGTTATTTTCATGAGCGTTGTGCTCACACTATTATAACGGATCTGTCTAATTAATCAACCTTAATATAAAAAAATAACCCTGTGCAGTATGTGATTTGGATTTAAGAGGTTATTATTACTCCCTCTTTTTTTATATATGGCTCCCACTTCACTGTTGCTGACAGTTAGCGAGCAGGCTGCCAGTAACCCAGGGCATGGTGGATTATGGGCAAAAATAATTACAGTATTACGTAACGCAGAGGAGCTGTGCACTTTTCAAAATGTTTGAATGTTTGTAGTGTGAAAAACTGCACTAAGCTTCAAAGCATCTCATTCACTCCCTACTCCACACAGACCACATCTGGAAACTAAAGTCACAAACACCTACCCACTCCTTTAGCTCCACCAAATCATGCCGAAGTTATAAGTGTTGTTGTCCAGGCTGCTGAAACTGGACAAAATTGAATTCTGTTTTCAACTCTTTTAGCTTTGATTAGCTACAGCAAGACTGTTCAGCTCAGCAGTGAAGCTTTTGGGGACAATCTGTTGCAGTTCAATTCGGGTCTTCAGATGATCTAGGTCTTCAGAGATGGCCTAGTTGTGTGAAATGAAAATATACCTTAATGACCTCATTCACACCCAGTCACATTATGTGACTAGTATCAAGATCGAATACTGATAAGACTTCAGGCACATGTGTTAACACTTGGCAGTCTAATGTGTTCCCAGTACACCAGACTGAAATTGTATTACTATGTAGTGAATATGCAAATCAGCTTTTATACAGCAAATAATTAGCTGCACTGTTCCTATTTTGTCTGTTGCATGAAAGTCTAGTTTTGCATCAAGACAGTCAGCGTTTATGATAAGAGGCTATTAAGAATAATACATTCCTGTGTCATAGCCACATGCATTAAAAGAAGTTTTATCTAAGTGGCTCATCCAGAGTGGACACAGAATTCCAATTAAGCTGAAAGGAGATGAACTGAAAGAGCAGTGATGCTGCATTAAGAGGCATGGGTCTAAAAAACAGTCTTTGCAATAAGGAGAAACGAACATTGAGAAATCAGATTTGTATCTGTTCTAAACGGGTCTCAGTTATTTTTACCTCAATTTTTGCCTAATTCTACTACCTCACCATTTCATTTTTGTATCAGTTTGTACCATAACTATTATTTCATAGTTACCTTGCAGTTGAGAACAAAAAAATCAATTTTTAATCCACCCAATGGAAACTGGTATTTATTTCCCTACTGGTCAAGCAAGTTCTCCCATTTGGGCTGAAGGCTTAATTCACATTAACTGCTAACTCAGTTGCATGACCATTTATGCTTTTACAATTATTGGGACAAATATGTTTATTTTTCATTTGGGAAAGTCCTATTGGGGTGCTAGCAGAAATTAGACGTGTTTTTCTTTTCTTTTTTTTTTTTTTTTTACAATAATGGCCATAATTGAAGGCATAGGTCTAATAGTATCAGTTTATTGCTGCTTTACTCATTATGTATACTATTTTTTAGATATTCTAACACTCTTTTTAAATACCAGCATTATACAGAAGCTAGGATATAATACTCTGCTAGGATGTAAGGTATTCTGCGTTCTGCATTACTGCATGTTGTGTCAGTGCCAATACATGCATGGTGCGCTGGCACAGCGTGTGGGTTAAGTACTGTGGGGGTGGTACTATGGAGCATATAGGAGAGAGAGAGAGTGTGTGTGTGTGTGTGTGTGTGTGTGTGCATGTAATTGTAAAACTGGCTCTGTTACCACAGACTTTATGGATTTTTTTAACCTTCTGTTTGCCTTTATATCCAGGATGGTTAAGTGCATACAGCAAAGGTTGCTGTCTTTAATTATTAATGATAATCAGACAGTCCTGTGTGATGTGTAGGTGTGGGAGTTAGAGAAAGAGAGAGAGGAAGGTGTACAGAAACCTACAATTACACACAGTAATGTGTGTGTTGGTGGTGTGTGTGAATGTTGCTATAGTAACCGGCTTAAGAGAACCTCTGGAATTCTTGTTGTTTTTTTTCTTTTCCTTTAAACATGCTTGTTTTTTTTGTTTTTTTTTGTCTTTGCTACTGCTCTCTCTTCATCCCTCGCTTCTCTTGAATCTAAACCAAGAACAGAAATACAAGCAAAAACACCTCAGTGCTGCCTGGATCTCTGCCATCTCACTGCTCACCGGCAGCATGATTCAAGTACCCCACAGTGAGAGAACTGATCTGGAAACAGCACGGCCTCTACCATTTTAACCATTTCTGTGATAGATGCCACAACAGTAAAAACGCAGACAGACGAGGTGAATAACGTTGATTATCTTGTTACAGTGGCACCTGTCAAAGGGTGGGAAATATTAGGTGGTGAGTGAACAGCCAGTTATTGAAGCTGAAAAATGTGTGAGGCTCTGAAACACTTTGATAAGAACCAAACTGTGATGGCTAGGCGGCTGGGTTAGAACATCTCCAGAACAACAAGTCTTGTGCCGAGTTCCTGGTCAGAACCTTCCAAACATGGTCCAAGGAAGAACAACCATTGTGCCGGAAACAGGGTTATGAACACTGAAAGCTCACTAATGGATGTAGGGAGCAAACGCTAAACAGGTGAAGAGCTGCTGTAGCACAAATGGCTGAAAACGTTCATGCTGGATTTCAAAGAAAGGACTCGGAATATAAGGATATGACCGGTCTGCTGCATATCATATAAGGCGGTCATAGTGCCAAAGCTGACCCCTGTACACTGCCAAAGGACCTACAATGGACACATGGGCATCAGAACCTGACCATGGAGCAAAGGAAGAAGGTGGTCTGATCTGATGAATCACATTTTTTTTTACATCATGTAGATGGCTGCATGTGTGTGTTACTCAGATTGAGATCTGGGGAATTTGGGGCCACTGACTATTTTCCAGTAAAGAGTAACAAACATTTGAATAGTTGATATAACTATGGACTGTAAAGGAGATTCAAGAATACAAGAACACAGGGTGGCGGTAGCTCAGTGGGTAGGATACTTGCCTCCGGCCCAAGAGGTCATGGGTTAGAATCCTACCTTCAGCACCACCACTGGGTTCCTGAGCAAGACCCATAACCCTAAGTTGCTCCAGGTAGAGACTGTTCCCTGTAGATAGGGAATGGAAGTCGCTTTGGATAAAAGCGTCTGCTAAATGCCGTAAATGTAAGAAAAATGACAAAAACACAAAGTAATGGATCGTTGAATTTTAGTCTGGAACACCGATGCAGGAGTGAAAACACTCATACTGAACGGGCAGAACTGTTAAAAAATCCCCTACACTTTCATCGTGTTCCTCAAACCACTCCTGAACAATGTGTAGGTGGATATATTTCAAACTGACATCCTCATGAACCTTGTATGTGTTTCACTGTGCTCACCATTTAGTGTAAGTGCAAGACCTGATCCTGCATCATGTGCTCACTTATTGGCTTTTTTATCAAAAAACATTTAGCTCTATCTTGCTGCTATAAGAATATGTAGGCCATCTGTTTATGCACAATTTGTGTTAGCCATCCTGTAGATCTTTATCAGTGGTTGGTTTCTGACCACAGAGCAGCTCTTAGCTTGAAGTTTGTTGGCAGTGGAGCACTTTCAGTCTAGCAGTTGAGGGGAGGGCTGATAAACTGTGCAGGAACAGATAGCAATTACAGGCTACATTCTGTAATTGTACACCAATATAGCAGATGCATGAAGTGGCCAGTGAGTGGTCAAATCTATAAAACTACTTGTGGTTTGAGAGAACTTCTTTGGAGATCTAGCTTTTTGACACAAGCCGAAGAAACATGATAAATTACAGCCATCATCGCTCTCCAAATCTTTGGTCTCTTGATGAAAGCTAAGTTAAGTCATTATGACCACACTCTGTCCGGGTGTGTTTCGAGCCACGGGTTCATTAGCACGGTGCCACCACGGACCTCGCACTAATGTGCTAAAGCTCATTAACTTCCACTGAGCTGCTTTGCTAATGTGGCCCTCCTGCTACTGAGGGACCCCAGTGCGCTCGCATCGTTTGGATTTAGAGATTTAGCTCAACATCTCTCTCCATGCGCTGTAAAAGATGCTTTCAGCTTAATTAGACAATCAATGTCATCCATGTGTTTCCAGGTGATGGGTACTGGTTCTCGAGATACATTTCTGCTGGAGTGCATGTACCTCAGATAATTCAATTTCACAACAAGCAACATTAACACCAAAGTTGGAAAGTCTCAGTATGCTTCAGAGCGAAGAAACAGATTGCTCCAAGACTTTTTTTTGCCAGATTGTCAGCAAGGCATAACATGCTAAACAGCTCTGGTAGATCAAAGAACACATCTGAACCCAAAGGTTTATGCCTTAAAATGACCACATCCACTTTTCCATTTCTCTAATGAACTGAGATGTCTAAATCTTGGCACTCTCCTTTAAGGCCTTCAGTTACTTTGCATAGACTGCCCCACTAAACCAAACTTCAGAAGAGGGCCTTCTGACTGTGATCATCATCTATACCAGTTATCACCAAAACCCAGGTCTTCTAAGTGGCTCATCCAGAGTGGACACAGAATTCAAAGGAAGCTGAAAGGAGATGAACTGAAAGAGCAGTGATGCTGCATTAAGAGGCATGGGTCTAAAAGGTGGCATTTGCAATAAGGAGAAAGGAAGAAAAAAGTATCTGATTTGTATCTGTTCTAAACGTGTCTCATGTGAATTATTTTATATAATTTTTGGCCTAATTCTGGATAGTGTTCCACCTTTTTGAGAAGTCTAGTTCCAGCATATACAACACCTGCTCTGACTAATGTACCTATCAGAAGCCCAAGGCTGGATTGTTGGTTAATGGGGAGGGAATAGCATGTTAGATGAAGGTTGGACCTAAACCAGATCTTCAGAAGGAGGGTCGCTGCACTCTTAAAAAAAAAAAGAAAAGGGTCCTCTGTGACTTTATGAACACTGACCTGAGTTGAGAAAGACCTGCAGGTTCATCAGGAAGACAGAACATTACAAAAAGCAGAGAAACAGGGAAAGGATATGAGGAACACTGCAGCAAGAATGGAACAAGTAAAATGAAAAAAAGGTATTTAAGCATCATTGATTAAAAAAGGGAGTGAAAAAGGTTTGGAAATGAGCAGTTCGGCTTCTAGGGGCTCACTAAAATTTGGATCCCAGTAATGGGCCTGACTATTGCTAAATGTCCTGTTAAAGCCATACTGAGCCAGAGAGGCTGCACTGTGAAGATTCCTGCTAAAAAAAAAAACTTTTTTCATTGACTGAATGAAGTTGAGAGTGAACAAAAATGCCTCCCTCTCTCTCTCTCTCTCTCTCTCTCTCTCTCTCTCTCTGTGTGAAACTGTCTCATTTTATAATTAGTTAACAGACTGAAAGGCTGTGCTAAAGCTTCACATGCACTGATCAGTGAAAGCCCTGGCTTTTTAACTCCAGCCTGGAGACGTGGGCGGCTGAAAGCAGCTCAGTCAACTCCACTGCTCTTCGCATCTTTCCCAGACACACACACACACACACATATACACATACAGTACAGAAAAGCAGTCCAATGGTTCCATGAGAAACAATGACATTGATTACTTATCAAAAATCAGATTTTGATTATTCTAATTGTGATTCTTTTGTACACAGCAGTATTACTTATAAACTTATATACTTATTGTATTACTTATAAACATTAGCAATTTAGCCAGTGTAGTACAGTTAACAGGCGTATGAACATTAGCAGTATAGACATTGTTGTTTCAAGACTACTTGGTTTTAAGATAACAGAAAGATTATAAATAATGTTACCTAGTAACTACTTTCTTCATAAGATAAGTTGGTAATCAAGGCTATAAACATTTGCAAGCTGATGTATTTTCTGTGTAGGACAAATAAGCAAAAATCTCTTCAACAGTCAGGAACACTGTCTAGAACACGAAACATGCTTCGTGAGACAGATTCAGGTTTGATGTCTGTAAACCTGTGTTATAATGAACCCACCGATGCCTGATCTCTGGTGCTGGTGTGTGTAGTTGCTTGAGGAATCTCTTCTCATAGGACCATATGGCCCTTCTCTGCCTGCTGGGCAAGGATAAGCCTAACAAACAGGCCACACACACACACACACACACACACACACACACACATACACTTCACATCACAGCCATACCATATCTAAAGAGTGTTAAAGCAAACAGCCAATGGTCTGAACTCACACAAAGAGAAAATGACCAGAATTAAAGGAGTACGCTAACATGCTAATGTTGCTAATAATGCAACGATGACTTCAAATCAGTACTGGCTCCTGCTATGAGGCCTCAGTGGCCACCACATCACTGCTGAGTACTCTTAAAGATGATGGTATGAAATGTTAGTGAGGTCATGCAATACCACAAAGAGAGAGAGAGAGAGAGAGAGAGAGAGAGAGAGAGAGAGAGAGAGAGAGAGAGAGAGAGAAAGAGAGAGAAAGA
>JBBPDB010000019.1:14941778-14953085 GCA_037974465.1 Brachypetersius altus
GGGGGAGAGAGAGAGAGAGCGAGAGCGAGAGAGAGAGGGAGAGAGAGAGAGCGCGAGAGCAAGCGAGAGAGAGTGAGAGCGAGAGCGAGAGAGCGAGAGCAAGAGAGAGAGCGAGAGAGAGAGAGAGAGAGAGAGAGAGAGAGAGAAATAACAGGTGTGTTCTTACCTTTGCCATTTGTGCCTGTACGCCGCTGGTTTTTAGAGCATTGACTGCTTTCTGTGCTGCAGCCGGGCTGTCAAAGTCCACAAAGCCATAACCTGAGACCACATAATACAAAATTTCACTCATCGTGACACAAACCATCTCTACAGTTGGATACGATGGCTTATGGCCATCTTACTTACATGCTATTTCAACTTGGATCGACAAGGATAGACATGCGTTCAAAATTTTTGATTTTCTACAGAGGAATGCAGATACGTTCAGCATCAAGGGTGGGGATTAGCAGGTCTCAATCGAAGCTGACAGTCTAGTAATTCCTCCTGAAAAGCACTAAGCCATTTTCAATCAAAACAGCAAAAACGTGGCTCACATTACTCACATTATATTGCGTTAAGCCTGTCATTATCATGAAATCAAATCTGAAGATTACTCGCAGTTTAAATAATTGCCATTAACAGATTCTTTTGGATTACTGCACATTAAGTACAAGGCTAATGTGGCCAAATGGGCTGATTAGCTATCTTGCTTCCTAGCTTTCAGTTGCTCTTAACTGACAGCGGTAACAGCACAAGCTCAGATACACAGACATTCCCTGCCCCTGCCCTATGAAAGGGTCATAGCGCTTTTATATAGTGAGATATAATGAAAATGCATAAACCCAGTGGATTAAAAAATGCCCTTAATCCACATTGTGTGTTTTTTTGTGTGTAAAATCTGACAAATACGTAAAATAACAGACAATGACCTAAACAACTGTGCTCTAATCAACACACAACTGATCTAAGTGGCTGTGACAGACCAATATGACGATGCTGCAGTGTTTGCAGTAACATGCACAACTGCATGAACCATTTCAGGCGAGCTTCTAAACATAGTACGGCGCTGAAACTGGTCTTATAAGAGTGGGAAAATGACCTGGCGCTTGCTGACATAATGCTCTTAACCTTCTCCTCCTAAAGAGAACACTGCGGTTAAAAATCTCTTATTTGTTTACAGTCTTTTTAACAGTGTTATTCCACATTTATCATTAATAAAGATAAATCTGCACAAAGCAAACACATTTGTCTACTCCCATGTTGATAAGAGTATTATAAACAGTATATTTGGTACAGACTTAAAGGTGCGATTAATCGCGAGTTAACTACGGCAAACATGGGATTAATCGCGATTAAATATTTTAATCTACTAACAGCCCTAATATATAAATATATGAAATGTATAGATATATTTTACCTTGTATTTTAATGCAGTCTTGAACAGTTCTCCAGGCTTCCTGAAGGACTTTCAAAGGCACTCTATTTCAGTCCAGTCCCTGAACCTGGCTAGTTCCAGTTCCATGTTTTTGTTTTTTTTTTGTTATTCAAGCATAACAAAGCCATTTAACAGGAACGCCTTTTACCTAGACACCTTTTATCTTTAGGCACTTTGCAGTTGTTTTCAGTTTAATCTACTCAATATGCCAAAGATAAAATAGTATTTTTGCACCAATAAGATGATCTAAAGCAAAATATTAGGAAGTTGAAGGGTGACTCAAGACTTTTACACAGTGTGTGTTCGTGTGTTAGCCTCTTAAACACACAAGGGTATTTTTCTAATGGAACTTAGGGGGGAGTGAATAATATCCTTTTTGCGCATACGAGAAACAGCTGGTCAGTTAGGAGAAATCCTTCACAGACTGAAAGTAAAAGTGGCGTGAGTGACAGCAGCACCGCCCCTTGCCTCGAAAGCCGAGCATCAAAGCACACAACCACTTCACACTGCTTTATTCTTCATTTGCTAACCAAAGGCTACCTGAAACCAGAGTCCACGCTGCAGCAGAATCTGCAGAATCGCATCCTCAAAGCGTAATCAACAGAGACACATGTACCGTTTCCACTTCCAGCATAAAGTTCATTACACTCAGAGTCTTAATGCAGCCAAACACGATCCGAACAGACAGGTCAGGAAATAGCCTATACATAACAGACTATGTGGATTTAAAATAAAAAAAAAAAAAAGGAGCAAAACTGCTCACAACTGCAGTCAGAAACAAGGTCGATGCTTCCTGTCAGAGGGAATTCACCACTGAAAATACCTTCCAGTCCAATGAGACCTTCACCGTCATCACCAGTCAAAACACCACCGAAAATGGACAACCGCAACTTTCACAACTTTGCGATCCCCTTCAACAGGTGTTTTGCCCAGGAATCCACTTCGGTGTTTTTTTTTTAAACATATAAAATTTTTTTCTGCACAATTAAATGGAAAACAAATGCAGGGTTTCTGCAGAACATTCTACATAAACATACTGAGTCACAATGTCAGTAATAGGAACCAAATGTCTCAAAGCTTCTTCTCTAGAAGTTATGTCATAAAATGCTTAACGATACAATGCCAGAAACCCGAGATGTTGTGTGGAGATAAAAGTTTGTAATAGCAACTTCGCCATGACACCTGATGCACGCCTAACCTGCTCCAGGGTAAGTTCAAACCAATAAAAGATGACCTTCTGGTGAAAGTGGAGCTTATTTGTTTACATGACGTAAAAATATCACTCAAGTTTCATTACATATACATACACTTACACACACCAGGTGTATACAAACTCCTCCATTAAGCACTAATGCAGTAAACAAAGCGACAGTGCTTTATGCCATATGCTACAGATTTGTATGTACTTTTTTACCTGCAAATGTTCATTTTAGCACAGGATTACCTGAATATCTTGAAAGCTCAAGTATCTAAACAGGAGTTAAGTGAGAAAGCTACAAATGCTGGGTTTTGAAAAGGTGAAGGTTAGCCTACACCTCGCCAGACAGACACCAGCAGGTCATCACTGCCAACAGGCAACCAGTTCACAGGACCGCCATCTTGAATCCAAAACAAGGCTGAGATATGAACGTACATGATTTCTATTTATAGCATTATACAGAAATTTTTTTAAATGCTCCCCTTTCACCATGCTCCCATGCAGCCGATCTGATTCTAGACCTCAGCCTCGCTTTGGATTTCGAGATGGAAGCCCTGCAAAATGAGCAAACAGTGATACCGTGATATTAGCAAATGGCATTAATTTAGAAAGGTCGCTGGTGCAGAAAGGTTGCCGTGTGTTACATCTAGTTAGATGTGCTGGAAGAAGTAAATGCAAACAGATAGATTTGAGTAACTAAAGGCCATCGTATTTGCATAATTTGTTGAAATGAAAAGCTATCCATAGTGGTTTGACCCACTGACCAACTTGTTACACTAGAGTTATAGTATACCCTTTTTCTTTACTACCCAAAGAGACTACTTTCAAAACTCTCAAAAAACTCAGGCTTTAACCCAAAAGTCTCAACTTTTTATGCCAAGAACATCACTTTTGAAAGCCCTTGGATTGAGTCTCTTTACACCCGAGTAAGTTAATTATGGCAAAATAGTGACAAATGGTTTGCCTTAAGACTAGGCCATACACCATGCGAGACAGTTAACATTCATTTCCATATGATTCCTGAGGCTGAGGCCGCCATGTTGTTTCTGGCGGGGCGGCGTCCGTTTCAGCTGTGTTGGGACAGGCTTTGCTCCCCCTTCTCCCTTCTATCGAAAGCTCAGGGAGTGCGGTTCTGGGACAGGCCCAGGCAGCGCAGCAGCAGCAATGAGAAAAATGACAGGAATCTTTAAAGGGTATTCCCAGAGCTAGCCGAGGCTGTAGCCTGAGGCATGACCGGCTAATACTGCACTCATATTCTCCCCTGTGGATTCTGTAGCTCTTACGCTAACTACCCTAAATCTGCTACAATCAGGCTGAAGAGTATGGTTTAGGGGTGCAGGGTGGGGATATGGGGTCATCCCAAGTAGTACAAGATAAAAACACTTAACTGAACAAAATGTAATAAAACTACCATTATAAAAAATTAGTGCCTCAGGCTCAGTTGAAAACACACACACACAGTCTAGCCGACAGTCCCAAAC
The DNA here is from genome assembly GCA_037974465.1 of Brachypetersius altus. NCBI lineage: Eukaryota > Metazoa > Chordata > Actinopteri > Characiformes > Alestidae > Brachypetersius > Brachypetersius altus. The sequence continues at coordinate 14,945,872 of JBBPDB010000019.1, forward strand.
AGCTACAGGGAACACAAATCAGTTATTTATGTAATAACGTCAGCTGATTTACAGTTCCTGAATGCTTTTCACACATAAACCCCCCACTGGATTCTCTTTTTCTTCAGCTTTCAAAAAAAATCAGAGTGAAACAGGCGCAACTGTTGCTTAAGACTGTCAGGAAATACAGACAGTCCTCAGCATCACTTTCCTTCTTTTGCAAGCCATGCCACACATCTAACCAGTTCTGTCAGCAGTCATCAAAACATACAGGGGAAATCCAAAGCATGAGAAATGCTAAAAAGGTACAATGAGGAACCAGGTGTTTTTGCATTTTATCATGCAACCGTTCAGCTTTGAACGAGCAAAACACACAAAAACACCCACCGAACTCCAGGATCACCAAACCACAGGATCTTCACTATTAACTAGAAATAAGCTCATTCTTTTTATTGGGTCATCGAGTTAACGTAAAGTGTCATTCAAAGTTAGTTTGGCACGAAATTGTTCATAGTGGAGAAACTTTTAAACTGATTTCTTTACAGTGGTGGTGAATGGAAGCAGGGATCACAGTGTCTTTATTTACCATCTAAACTGACCAGTGAACCTACCACTCATCTGCTGAGTGTTTATATGTACTGCTGATGGTAAATCGTGGCAAATCTAAACCAACAAGTTAAGCTTAATTTCTCTCCATGCACCAGAAATGTATTACACATTTGTAACAATTCATTACTTATTCATGTCAACTAGCAAGTAAATTCTTCTGTTATGCAGCATTTGAAGGCATTAAACCAGATACAGTTCCTGGTGCTACCACCACCATATTTCACATCAAACATATTGTATCTTTAAATGTTTAGTTAGGGAGAAATTTTGAAAAATACATGGAATTTGCCTTAAAATAACTTCTTGTCCTACTGACCTCATGGCTTAGGGGTCATGTTTAAAAATGAACAAAACTGCAGCAACATATGGTCATTCTAGTACCTGTAGTCTAACATTATGGAAAAAGGTAACCACGGACCAAGAAACATTTTTAACTCAACCAAGGAGCAGGACAGTGATTAAACACACCCACACAAACACACAGGCTGTGGTACAATACTTCCTGTAACACAGTTAGCATCTCTCGCAAGAGTGAGCTGGCAAAGCACCAGCCTGAGCCGAGAGAACCAATATTAGAGCGCTGCGCATAAGAGCTCCAGAGCAAACCATCAATCTACACAAATCAATGTGAATCAGCATGATACACTGGCTGGATACACACACACACACACACACACACACACACACACAGCTCAAACACATGCTAATAGGAACTAGCAGGACATGGCAGGAACTTTGCAACTTGCGTCACACTGGGAACAAACTGGTTTGCTGACAAAACCTCATGAACACCAGCTCCATCTTCAACTTCAGCCAGTCAAACTGTATTACACCCCACCCCACCCCACCCGGCTCCCACAGAGGAGCTAGCGGTGAAGTCTGTGGTCCATTGAGCCTAAATCAGGGTCATATGGTGGATTTCCAACCCCGCTAACTTTTCATGCATAGGACCCTTGGGCCATTCCCACCCCCAAGCAACAGCGGCACATGACGCGTGGACCTGTGACAGTGCAGTCATCGCCTGGTTGCACATCAGCTGACTGCCACTTCCTGTTTGCGAAAGAGGGATTTAAAAAAAAAAACAAACAGCACACTGTTGAGCAATCAATCAAGGAAACGAAACTGCGAAACCATCAGCAGAGAGAAGAACGGAGATGACAGGAAAACGCACCCAACCCTCTCAACCATCACAGAGTCTGATCATGTGAGCCTGCATGGAAACAGAACACCGAATTCAGCAACACTTTCTACAGCAACAGGCCAAATATATTAAAGGAGTGATCAAATGTACAATGTCCCCTCCTTACAGCTGCAATCTCTAAATGGTTATACAGACAGAATCATTCAGGAAGATCTGATGTCCTCGAGAATTTTAACCGTTCAAAACTAGTCACAATGGCAGTAATAGGAACCAGACGTCCAAATAGTTTCTACGGCAACGGGGCTGAAAATTAGCATTTAAAGGGGTGGTCTGGCCACAGATAAAGTGTACAGTGTCCTCTCCTTATAGTTAAATTCTATTAAAAATGCATGACTAAATGGTTACGATGCACTAATTGGTTCCAAATCGAGCAGAGGTTCGATATTTTACAGAATTTTTTCAGGTAAGAACTGGTCACAGTGGGAGTAACGGATACCAGACATTCGTGAGCGATATTAAAGCATGTCTCCTACATCTGGGGACACGTGTGATATTTTGCCAGCGGACTCCTTTAAGAGTACAAGAGCGATAACTCAGAACCATAAGCCAGGGTATCGGGGTCATCATTCCCAGCCCACTGTTTTCTGCCAGTCATCATAAAATGGCCTGAGGCCAGCATGCCTGGCTGGACACGGGGGCCGGCCTGCTAGTCTTTTTTTACCCTGGTTGCCCTCAGGGGCCGAATGCTACATCTACCGGAGAGTTTCGCCACCACACAAACACACAGTGACACGTCGCAGCAAGCTCCGAGTGTGAATCAACAGCGATTCATACCCACTTTACAGTAACCACCACCACCACCGTGAGCTTAAATTCCAGCCGGCTTCAAAACAAGGCATCACCTAGGAGACGCTACAACCAGCAATATGGCGAAAGGAATGCGAATACCTCTTTACACGCATATGCAATTATAAGAGGGGGTTTGGAGGAAAAACAGCCCATGCCAGGTTTCCAAAGACAACCAACATAAAAAACCCCAAGTCCTTTACAAAACTGAACGGCAAAGTCGGATCCGCATTCTTGGGAATCAGGGCATGTCTTGGACTGGCAGTCGCTCCAGTACGTTCGCCGCTGTACCACACATGCATTTGAGAACCAGGCTAAGGAATGCGACCCTTGCTCCTTGGCTAGGTCACATGACAGGGCTGCTGCTACATGACCCCATTAGTGCCACCACCTCGCACGGGCAAGCCGGGTCCCCCCCCCCCCCAAACATGACGCCCTGCTCCTGTTTGCGGATTCATATAAAGTGCATTAGACAAGGGTCGATCCCCTGGAGGCCTGACCTGTCAATCAGAGTGTGCCGCTTAGCGGCATAATTGCACCTCGCTCCTTGGAAAGAGCTGACAGGCTGAAGATGGACCACAGGAGATGCATCACCACCAGCAGACAATTCTGGCTCTGCCTACAGTGTACAGTTGTATAAGCGCTTGTTCCCTGAGGCCTAAAGTATGGCCTGCATCGGCCACTTAAAGGAGGATTTCGCTGATTTCTCAAAACACTCTGTATAATTCAATAGCTGGGAGAAAGTCATTCAGAGTGGTCTGATGGGAAATAGTGCACTGCTTCCTTACTAGAGTCCAATTTCTTTGCAGCGGTGGTGAATGGAAGCAGGAATCACAATGTCTAACATGGGGACGTTGTCCTTTATGTACCTAAATGCTCAAAACTACATGTAGGTCAACATCTATCCTCAAAGCAATGCAAGGCTTTCTCAGGCTTAAGGCAACGTAAAAAGTGACAAAAGCTTCAGATGTCCATTTCCAGTCTCTCTTTCCTATCTCTTACATGGAATATTTCATATAAAACCGCTCTGAATGACTTTACAATTGTACATTTTTAATTATAATACGGAAAATCTGGGCGACCTCCCTATCCATAACCACCGTTATGCATTGCAACAGCCTTAAACAAACCTTTGAACGAAAGTCCATGCACAGGTGACTTTTGTGAGCTTAGAAAAGGAGCGCAAACATGGGACATCTTTTTTAAAAATGCAATCTGTATTAAAAGTCTTTTTTTTTTTTTAAACAGTTAGAACGGCTGTTAAAAAGCCGGCCTGAATTGAAACGTACAATCGGATTAGAATTTCAATGGTACATCACATTTTCTTTTTTCTTTTCGTAAAAATAAAAAGCAAAACAAAACCAAAGTTGATTTGGATTTCTCTGGTCTGGAGATTGTGGAGTATTCCTCTTCTTTCGTTGTTCAGTCAGGAGGGGGTCTCAAGTACCTGTATGTGGAGACGGCCTAGGCCCGCTTCGAAAACAGTAATAAAACAAGGCAAAACTGAGAGCCAAAAATAAAATAGAAGAAATGAAAACTGCCATTCCTTTGACAACAGGTTTCTTGTGTTATTCTCTTAATCCCCCTCCGTCTCGAAAAGGATCACTGGGTGTAACAGTTAAGTACTGTTTTTTGTGGATTGCCATAAAACTCCTTGTCAGACCTTCTCAGGTTGGCACTAAAAATCTGAACAGCTTGTTTGGAAGGCACTCGACGCACGGCACGTCCTTTCCGACGTCCATGCGTCACTACAGTAAGGTCCTCGCGCACGCTTGAAGAAAGGAAAACAACAAAATCAGAAACGAGGTGGCACAGGGTCAGTGTAAAGTGGTGTTCAACTTTGTCGTCATCCAAAGTCTTTGTTTTTTTGATTCGTCTTTGTCTTGTTTTTCCAAAAATATCAATATCGACAGTCCTTCAAAGACACCCCCCCTCCCACCAGAGTTAGGTGACGTGCAGCAAGGAACACTCGCTTTAACATCAGGGTGTCCTGAAGTATGCACAGACGCAAAAAAAGGAGCTGGGCAAAACAGAGACAGAGGAGAGAGAGAGAGAGAGAGAGACAGAGAGAGAGAGAGAGACAGAGAGAGAGAGAGAGAGACTCCAGCTGTCTCCTCCTCTCTTAAAGGAATTCTAACTGCAGCCAAGGCAAAAAAAAGAAAGGGGGGGCAGACACGTAGTTCACAACCCCTGCAAACACACACACCTCCATAAGACTAAGTTATGAACGTAAACACCACGCCAGGCACCAGTTTTGTAGAGGGTGTTTTTTGGGGGGTGACGTTTTAGGACTCCAGTGCTGCTGTTTGTCCAGAAAAAAAGGGGGAAGAAGAAAAATCCCAAAACATTCAAGTATTCTGCCACTGTAAACACTGATACCGCTCGCGCCGGTGACACGAGCTAGCAGCCCCCAGAGGGCACGAGAAAGAGAGGGGGTCCGAAAGAAAGAGAAAGAGAAAGAGAAAGAGAGAGAAATAAAGACAGAGTAAGAGATAGACAGATAAACAGAGAGATAAGTAGATATATAAGACAGTGAGAAAAAGAGTAGAGAAATAAAGACAGAGCGAGCAAGAGGGAGAATGGAAAAGAGAGAAAAGACAGATATAGATAAACAGAGAGAGAAAGAGAGAGAAACTGTCCGTGTCACACGCTCCTGGTTTTTGACCCTGGTGCGCGTCCCCGCGCCGGTTTCTCCGCTGCGTGCTCTCGGGTCCCGGTTCTGTTTCCCGGTTCGGTTCTGTCTCACAGGATGGCGCATGCGCAGCAGTGCTCGTCCCCGCCGGGCGCCGCCGCGTAGTTCATCTGCCGCACGATCTCCGCGAAGAGCTCGTCCACAGAGCTCTTGTTCTTGGCCGAGGTCTCCATGAACGGGCAGTTCCACTCGTCAGCCAGGGCCTTGCCCTCGCCGGCCGCCACCTCGCGCTCGCCGTCCAGGTCCACCTTGTTGCCCACAAGCACCATTGGCACGCGCTCGTAGCGCTTGACGCGCACGATCTGGTCTCGCATGGGCTTGATGTCCTGGAAGCTCTGCTGGTTTACCAGGCTATAGACCAGGATGAAACCCTGGCCGTTCTTGATGTACAAGTCCCTCATGGAGGCGAACTGCTCCGTGCCCGCCGTGTCCAGGATCTCCAGCACGGAGGGGGACGAGTCCACCTCGATCTCCTTGCGGTAGAAGTCCTCGATGGTCGGGTCGTACTTCTCGATGAAGGAGCCGGTGACGAACTGCACGGTCAGGGCGGACTTCCCCACGCCGCCCGAGCCCAGCACCACCACCTTGTACTCTCTCATGGCTCACACACTCTCTCTCTCACACACGCGTGCTCCGTCTCTCGTGTCCTCTCCCCGGTGAGCGCCTCCCGCCTGCATCAGAAAGCCCACCGCGGACCGACCGTGTGCCGTATCACTCCGTGTTCAACACACACATACATACACACACTCCCTTCCTGCCCCATAGTCCTCAGCGCGCGACGGCTTCACGTCACAGCGCGAGAGAGGACTTCTTAAAGGCGCAGGGTTGCTGCGCCGCGCGCGGGGGAGGGGAGGTATGAGGAGGGGTGGGGGTGATGGCCTGAGTCACTGCTGTTCCTCAATTCAAATGTTTATTTAAATGTTTTAACGGAATGAGGACCTGAACTGTGCCATATTATATTTCAGTGTTATTATTATTAGCATTATTTTTGTTGTTGTTAAAAAAATAATAAACAACAACAATAATGATCAACATCATAAAAGCCTATTTCATACACAGACATGAGAAGTATATCGTCATTTTCTTTTCTTGTATTAAAGGGGAATTTGATCGACTTTTATTATATTTTAATGTCTTAATAGAAACCTGAACTGTGCGAGACTCTTTATTATCATCATCATCATCATTATTGTTATTAGTATTATTTATAGTTAATTCATTTATTGACTATTACATTTTAATTATAATCATTCTTGTTATTGTAGTCATGCCTAATTGCATCCACTAACTACGACTCCACCATTCACATGATACCACTAACACTGGGTGCATCAAGAGGAGCATCTAGCTCACACGACACTACCGACCTCAATAAAATGATTACACATCCCCCAACCCCAGCCTGCTTTCTGAAAGAGGCAACATGCAGAACAGCCAATCAGAGCAGAGGTCATTTACATGTATCAGTCTTAAACAGGTAAAATAAATCCTGTTTTAAGAGTTTTAGGAAAATGAAAATGAACTACAATATAAATGAACCCATTCTTACCTGAACAAATCTAAACCTTGAGAAAACCAAAAGAAAAGATTGTCCTCTATTATAATGGATCACTAGAGATTATCTGCTTCTCATTATTGACAAACTATTGGGTAAACGATCAAGGTTTAGATTTTATGGTTTAGGCTAGGGTTACTACTAAGAGAATCTTACCATACAATTCAGTTACATTAAATAGATATTTACTACAATCTACAAAGCTTCAGTGGACCATCCAGTTAAAGTGTTAATCTACGAAACTGGACTGAATCAGTGAATGAACTAGACTAGACTCTAATTGGTAGCCTAGTGGTTAGAGCATTCGCCCTGTGGTCAGAAAGTCCGGGTTCGATTCCCAAGACCACTAGGCACCACTGAGGTACCCTGAGCAAGGTACCGTCCCACACACT
>JBBPDB010000019.1:14953185-14972109 GCA_037974465.1 Brachypetersius altus
AACCCCAAGTTGCTCCAGGGAGACTGTCCCCTGTAGTTAGGGAATGGAAGTTGCTTTGGATAAAAGCGTCTGATAAAAGGCCTTAAATGTAAATGTATGTGTGTGATACAGTGAGGTGGAGAGCTGGGTGAGGTACAGTGAGATGTAGAGGCAGGTGTGATACAGTGAGGTAAAGAGGCAGGTGTGATACAGTGAGGTAGAGAGGTGGGTGAGGTACAGTGATAAGTAGAGGCAGGTGTGATACAGTGAGGTGGGTGAGGTAGAGAGCTGGGTGAGGTACAGTGAGATGTAGAGGCAGGTGTAATACAGTGAGGTAGAGAGGCAGGTGAGGTACAGTGAGATGTAGAGGCAGGTGTGATACAGTGAGGTAGAGAGGCAGGTGAGGTACAGTGAGATGTAGAGGCAGGTGTGATACAGTGAGGTAGAGAGGTGGGTGAGGTGTGGAGGCAATTGAGGTACAGTGAGGTAGAGAGTTGGGTCAAATACAGTGAAGTGCAGAGTAGAAGTTTGTGAGGTAGAGATGCAGGGGACATAGTGAGGTAGAGGGGCAAATGAGATACTGTACGGTGAAGAGGAAGAGAGTCAGATGAGGTACAGTGAGGTAGAGAGGCAGGTGAGGTATAGTATGTTAACAAGGCAAGCGAGAGACTGTGAGGTGGGGAGGGAGGTGAAATGCAGTGAGGTACAGAGCTCAGTTTGTGTTGTAATGAACAGTTAAAGTGTGTCGTGTCCTGGTTAGGAGTTTTATGGTCTGAAGACTGAAGCTCCTCCCGAGTCTCTCTGTTTTGGCCGTAAAACTCTTGAAGCTTTTGCCAGATTCTCGTGATGTCCCTTAATGCTGTGGAGTCCAGGACAGACTCAGCTCAAAAGGTTCATTAGGTTTTTTGAGCTGGAAAACTACCGGAAAATGCTTTATTCAACTCCAGTCAGGTCAAGTATGTGTTTGTGGTCATTTCAGCCATAGACACAGTACACAGTGAAGCAATATTCTTCCAGGGCAATGGGGGCAACACAGTGCAGGCAACAGGACCAATAGCCGCACTAGTATGAATGATCCGGATTGACCGGTCAGGAGCTGGTACACTGGTATATTTTTCTTCTCGGTGATCATCCCCATTACTCTTTGGTTATATAATCCTGCAGTGTGTTGTGGGTAATTATCCCCACCCCACACCTTTGTTCCGCACAAAGCAGACTAGGGTCCAATCGCATACCTGGACAAGCCCACAGTGAGAGAGCCCCTGGGCTAGACTCCTACCGCTGCATGCTAAATACATAAGTGACCATAACGGCTTGGTAGGGAAAATATTTTTCTTACCAGTAATGTGATTTAAATGCAATTATTCTCTATAAATCAACCCCTGGCATTTCTTTCCCAAACAAGAGCAGCATATTTGTTTGCCAGACACTGAATGTAGAAAACCACATCCAGTGAACAAAAACTATAATTGAATGATTTGAAACACTGTAAAAACAGTTCAGAGGGCATAAAAGCAAATAATATTCGAAAGAAAATGTGAAGGTCAGCTTTGTGTGGGACACTGGTGATGTTGGTGATGAAGCTCCTCAATTGAAGGTCTAGAGGAAGACATGCTGCAGCCATATAGGAAAAACACACAACATGCAGTATGTGCTATTCTAGGCTAGGGGTGGAACCGTGCTGAGATGATTTCTCCTTATTTTCCCCTCTGAGATCCCTTCTGATGTTTTCTTGGCAATACTAATAATATCGCAACTAGTGAGTTGGCCTTAAGGTGAGACTTATTAATTTTAAGAAGCTTCCCAATAGAAAACAAGCCTAAGGTTGTTTGCACCTTGTGCAATGCGGAATTAGTTTACTGCAGGAGTTGAGAAACTCGTTCTCAAAGACTTACTTTTAGTCATTATTTGGGCAGCACACATATTCTGAATGCCTTCGGCAGAATTCAAATGAGCCCTTTTAATCTAGATTAATCTAGATTAATACCAAGCAGGATTACAGTGAGATTAATCTAGATTAAAAAATAAATCTGTGCCCACCACTAATCGCAACCCAATAAATTGGGTCAGTGCTATATAAAAATTTCGGGTATATTCCACTGCCCAGCACAGATGAAGTACTTCGAGTTTTCAGCACTAAGTTTTTTCGGTTGCTTGGTGTGGGAAATATTCTTGGCACCTGTGCAAAAGGTTGAAAGGCAATTTTCTGTGACAAAGTGTCTTTCTGCCAGCAGCATTAACAGAATAAAGGAGCACTTTAATGTACTGTATGTACAACCACTATTTACTGTTTATAAATAGGGGTTTAATGTTATTTTTATTTGAGGTTTTTAGTTGTGTTTACTAATATTAACATGAAAAAGCACTCACTGCTCATTTTTAAATATATTTTCTCAGGTCACTTTTGCGCAGGATGGTGTACCTTCTAGCAAGTAAGCCTAGCAAATTGGCCGCGAGGGTCATAATGATGAAGCTTCAGAGGCCCGGCTTGAGCCGTAATCGGAGTCGTTTCTTTATGGCAGGTCATTGACGTCTTTGTTTCTTCCTTTCTCTCAGGAGGGCAGTTTGGGGGGTGGTGTTTACCCCCCGGGGGCTGTGGCGGGGGTGAAGCTGGAGGCAGTGATGGAGCAGCTGCAGAGGCAGCAGCAGGCGCGTCTGGAAATGGAGCGCAAGGAGCGTCGCCTCCGCGAGGCCCACATCATGTACGCTCAGCAGGTGGCCGCCCAGCAGGCCATCCTGGCTGCAGCCAGAGCCTCCGGTGTGGGCCTGGTGGCCAAGACTGAGGTACTGACCAGAGCAGTCTCAGAACGGGAAGGCAAGGCAGGTCGGGGCCTGGACTCGGATGATGATGACGATGACGATGGTCCTCCTGCAGCTGATGACGATGATAACGAGGAGGAAATGATGGAAGGGGATGAAGGCAGTGAGGAAGAGGATGGTCCAGTCAGTGGGTTGGAATTTTTGAGGAAGCAAACGTTGGCGCTGCAGCAAGGGGCTGCCAGGTTGCAGGCCCATTCGTTGGGGAGCTATACTTCGATGCCAGCAGCGGCACAAGGGATCCAAAGGGTGCCGTCGCCCCCTGTCAGGGTCAAACAGGAGCCCGAAGACAGCCTCTCTCCAGCAGGGCCGCGGTCGGACCCTTCTCCCAACAGCCAAGCTGACTGGACCTGTGAAGATCAGTTCAAACAGGTAAGAAAAAAACTGAATTCAGCACTGGGCTGCCACTTACGTATCATCGATTGATGGGGAAATTGAGGTTTGACTTCTGTCATTTCCTTTCCACTTTACCTCTCTCACAGCCATCATTCAGAGTATTTGCTAGGAACCATTTAGACTCTTCTTTGAGCATTCTTTGAGTCCACCCCAATCCTATTAACGCTTTCCAACTTTACCTAGGAGAGTTTTGGTAAACAGCATTTAGATGCATTACCTCAAGCTTCAGATGGTAGCAATCTAGATAAAAAAAAAAAGATCCATGCCCACCACTAGTAGCAAAACATTACGCTGGCAAAAAGGAGATATATATATATATTTTTAGACAAAATGGTAGTCACATGAACTACTTTAATTTAATGACCATCCAAGTGCTAAAAGGTGAAGACAGTAGTAGTCAGAGATTAGGGAGGAGAGATTTACTTGGCGCTTTATCCTTAAAGCTCTCACCTGTGGCCTAATCTCCGAGACCTTACCGAGGTCTAAGTCAGGCTGATCTGCGGCCGTTCCTGCGCTGCTGTCAGCCAGGGAAAGAAAAAAAAAAACCTGGAAGCACACACCTGGCAGGAGGCCAAGGCTCAGACGTCATTCTTTCACTTTGTTCTCTCTCTCTTTCTCTCTCTCTCCCTTGCTCCTGGCAGAAGTTCAGTAGAATTTGGCCAGGCTCCAGTGTGTGTAAAAAGACATTTGGGCCAGTTTTAACAGTTGGGGGATGCACCCGGCAGGGGTGTGTGTGTGCATGTCTGAGTGGTGTTAAACAACCCTGCCAACAGAATCAGAAAACTTTATTGATCCTGGAGGAAATTGCTTTTGCTACAAATACACAGACAACAACAGTATAAAATATAAACTACTCAATAAAAAATACTGCATACGCTGGGCAATATACACAAAATGTATTGGGCAGTAAGAGATTAAATGAATCAAATTATTCTACTATTTATTTTCACGTTGTTGCAGCAAGAGGTTTTTCCATTTTGGTTGCAGTGAAACAACAGACCGGCCCCATTCCTGTAGTGCGCTGCAGATCATACAAACATTATAAAGGATACTGGGACATATTGGTGTCTCCTGAACATTCTGTTGCCTTGGATAGTGTGTTGGGGTTATAGAGGGTTATAAAGCATTACACTGAGGCTGACCTTCTAGGATAATTGATGTCACTGACAAGGAATCAACGAATCAATACAGGCCTATTGAACAGCTGCGTTGCTGTGTTGTGTGGTGGCCTGTGCTGTGTGTTGAACTGTTTCTGGATTGTGTTGATGTCTATTTTAAGAGCAGCTGACAGGAGAGCACAGCACAGGATAGTCTCGGAACAGGGGACAGGGAGAGAGGCATGGGGCAGATAATATCCAGCCAATCAAATGAACGCAAATGTCATTCTACCTCCAGCGTTCATATGATCATCTTGACAGGTTTCAGCAGTCAATCATAAATGGGACCCCCCACCCCTTGCCCCCATGAGGCAGTTCTGATAGATATTGTATACCCACATAAATATAAAGAGAGAGAGAAGCAACATGTTTGTAATTTATCCGTCTTATTTTGTTGTTTAATGGCTGTTGGCAAACAGCTTTAAGGTGCGTTGTTGCCACATGTGGGGGGTCTTTTCTGTGGGGGGTTGAGAGTGTGAGTCAAATAGTAATTTGTCCATCCCTGTTCTGTACAACGTCCTATATTCTATATAATGCTCATAACCCACGCTCTTTAAGGCGTGAAGCATGTCACTGACGACAGGGCTGTACACGAGGCGCAGTGTGTCCCATTTTTTACTCATGAGCGCTCTCCATTCACCCGTATTGTGGCCTTTGGTGAGGTGGATTAAGCAACGGCCTGTTCTGCAATATTCCTGGCAATACTGGCTAGGACCAATAAGAGCAGGGGCGTGTTCATATATGACTAACGTGGCAAAGAAAAGTTCAGTCGTGAGTCTTTTTAAGTAAATGTTACCTTGTATCCATCATCGTTTTCAGTGACTGTTTGACTTCATCAAACTAGCAGCCTGAGTGACTCTGTGATTGTTGGCTTTTATATAGCATCATAAAGCCCAGCCCAGCCTAGCCTAGCACTCCGAAAGGTGTGGATGGCGCCGTGTCTGTTGTTCTTTGATCAGCGGAGAGATACAGGGAGGAGGGGCACGAGGCACTGAATGGGGGGCCTGGGAGGCTCTATTGTGTGATGAGAAACGGTCTGGTTGCTTTTTGTTTTCCCTCCGTGTGTTGCCATGTCATTATGCTGTACAGCACTGTTTAATGATCTTCGGCCCCACTGCCTGCTTCATTTTCTCTCTCTCTCTCTCTCTCTGCATATATGTATGTGTGTATAAACATATATATTTACATATAATGTGTGTGTGTGTTATGTATATATGCAGCATTATCGTGTAAACGCATTATTTACTCTGGCAATTTTTATAATGCATTAATGCAGGTTATTTCAAAAATCCTTTGTTTGAAAGTTTGTTGCATTTTTGTGCTGGTGGGGGTCAGGTGTCCCATAACTTTTGTCTACGCAGCGCTCTAGGTTTGTTTTCATGAGGGTCAGGCATACCATCACTTTTGTCCATATTATATGGACGCAAGTATTGGGACGTCTGACCATTACACCAGCAAGGACTTTAATAAAACTACATGCGTAGACTTTCATATGGAGTTGGTCCTCTTGTGCAGCTGCCCACCAGGGTTCTGCCCACCATGCTCTGGACTCTGAGGGTAACTTGTTTTTCTACAACATTGGCAGAGGCAAAAAGTTTTGGTTTTATATTTGATTTATTTACATTAATGTTTATGTTGAGATTTACCAAAATATTTCAACTGAAAATGTGTCCAAATGAACACAGCTGTTAAAAAGCTCCTTATATGTTTAAATTGTTTGCAAGCCAAGTTTTGTTGCACGTGTTTTTCAGTACTTAAAGTGCGCAATACACTACTTCTGAATAAATTTGCATATAACAGCGAGATGTGTATGTATGTCTGTTTTTTTTACGTATATGAAGCAATGTTGGGAAAGGGGACTGTGTCTGTGTGTGTGTGTCTGTCTGTCTGTGTGTGTGTGTGTGTGTGTGTGTGTTGCGTGTGTTCCTGAGCAAAAGGCTGCCATGTTTTTTGTGGCATTGATTTATGTCCTCTGACCCTTCCCCTTCCCTAAACAGCAGAGTACATAATTGTCATACAAGGAAGATGGATAAAAGGAGTGTGTCCCTCCTACCGTCCAACAAGAGGTAGGGGTGCATTTCTCATCCTATGGGTGCAGTGGGACGTACAGCTGACCTTGCTAATTTCTCCTGTGTCCCTGGGGTCCTCTGGGGCTGGCCGCTTCACTGCCCGCTGGTGTCAGCTCCAGTGATCGCTCCCCTGCCCCCCACTAATCCTACACTGATTAATAGGCTTTTGATCACTGAGAACACGGACAGTGTGCCGGACACCTCACCATATGTTTGTGTGCACAGTGAAGCTCTGAGAAGCAGTGAAACTGATAGTAATCGACTCTTATCCTAGTTGTTTTTGCATTTTTATTCAGTTATGTTATCTTCACTTGCTAAACATTGTGTAAAGAGACGGTGTACTCGTCTGAGCTTGTGCAGAACTTTTGAACTGTTCAAAGGTCAAAACGTTCTTTAATATCTGTAATTGTGAGCTTGTATAGAAATTTGTGATTAGGGGCTGAGTATTGATCATTTTTAAAATGGTCGAGAGACCTCTGTAGTATATGAGAAGAGAGAGAGAATGGTTGAGACACCTTTAAAATGGGTAAGAGAGAGAGAATGGTTGAGACACCTTTAAAATGGGTAAGTCGGTGATGTCACAGATAAGGGGACGAGGAACAGACAAAAAGCCAAAAGAAACAAACAAAACGCAGCGCAAAATGCACACAAGACTCAAACGGATGTCAAGACACTAAAGCTCAGGTCAGTAAAACAGACGGTTGTCACTGTTTGTTGTGGTTTAAATTAGCCTGCTATGCGTTAAGCCGACATTACCCATAAATGGCTTGGTAAGAGCGGGCGAATGAAGACCCTAATGTTCAGATCATGTTTCACTGTTAGTTGTTTTTTAAATAGCCAGCCTGTGAATGCTTCTTTTAGCATTGCTAGTTAGCTTAGTTAAGTTAGCAGGCAGTTTTCGTTCTCGCAACTAATTCTAGTTGGAAGGCTGAAAGCGTAGGCAGGCAACTCCGGTCCACAGTTTGATGGTAGTTCTCTTCAAACACAGTCACTAAACCTGATGATTAACTGGTGAGGTGAACCAGGTGTTTCTGAGGCGTGAAATTACCAAAACATGCTGGACTCTGGCCCTCCAGGACCGGAGTTACCAACCCCTGGAGTATAGCAACAGTTTTCATGATTACTATAGCTCTGTAAGCTATTGTAATCATGAAATCATACTATAACTATGTTTTCAGATTTGGTGCAGTTCTTGGCTTAACAAGAGAATTTGTAACCCCTGCAATTTATAAGGAACTCATTAAGCTCCAACTCTGATCTGTTGATGCATGGACTCCACGAGGTGTGCTGTGGTATCGGCACCAGCATCAGGTCGTTTATGTCCTATTAGTTATGAGCAGGGGCCTTCGTGGATTGTACAAGTCCTATACGTCCCACAATTTGGTCTTGGATCTTTACATTCACCCATTTTACCTTCAAGAACTGACGGCTTAATATGTGCCACTATAACCTCGTTATTGTTCTTCACTTCACCTGTCAGTGTTGTGGTTGATCAGTGTGTTCCTGAGTACAGTAAAATCCTTTAAATTCATCTGCAGTCACACACCATTTCCATTAAACACGTTGTGGACGTGTGCGTCATATAATCGAGTGTGTCGTCAGATGCCCAACTTCGGCCTGTGCTGAGGTTTCACATCAGAATCGGCCATATTGCATCATCAACCCCTGAGACCACTCCTCCCCATCCAAAAATACATAAAGGCCTATTTGTTGAGGGTGGGCTGCTGTTGCATAATTTAGCCATCACCGCGGCAACGTGAGGAGCGGTGGCTGCCCGGTCAATCGATGGGGCTTGTGTAAGAGCGGACGATTGGCCTCATTTATCTCTCATTCATGATGGATGAGGCAGAGAGGAAGTCAGTGGAAAGAGTCCTGCCTGGAGTGACTGTAATGGGATGTGCATGAGCACCAAAAAGTACATTAATGAACCATGTTCAGCCTTTCTTAACATTCCCAAAATCCTTATTGGGGGGAAATGTAAACAAGGAAGCATTTGATAAAGACACAGAAACAGTGTTTGGCAAAATTATGCAAATAAATGTAGAAAAGGTTCATGCATATATGGACCACTATACAAAAATCTCATCCAAGATTGATCCGCAGCCCTGGTTGTCTGAAGCGGCTGACGTTTTTTGCCTTGTAGCTTTGTTTTTAAACTTTGAGCTAGTCTTGGTTGGTTGATTATACATTTAAAATTATTTTATAGTATATACACAGCAATAAAATGCCTAGTGTAGCTTTTTATTGCTGTGTATATATTATAAAATAGTTTTAAATGTAGCCTATAGGCAGGCTTTAGCCAATTTATAAACTCTAAACGTGCAATTTATTGAACCTACAGCAGAAGCAACCAGTACCGATATTGGCCTGCAAGTTTCTGACTCGACCTTTGCTCATTTTCTTTGTGGAGGCATCTTAGTGGTGTTGCTTACACCGTAGTCTTTAGGTCATGTACCATCATAAAGGCCCCACATACCAGGTGTATCGCTGCCCACTATAATGATGAATGAAAAATGAAATTACTTCCTAAAATCCCCCTGAAGGAAGATGTTTGTTGGTCTTGATGCTCATATTGAAAAACAGGGCTGAGTAACATATTGCAACTGTTTCAACAAGAGCTAATTTCACAGTAACAATGAATGATATATCATGCAGCTGTAGACTGTGGGTTTGAGAAAGAGGCCCTGTTACACAGGCGTGTCTTTTGACCTACTTCAGATGCCCCGATATGGTTTATCTTTCTCTAAAGGCCTTGCCCTGTGCTGTTTTTCCAGTCAGACAGGGTCCCTGACTCCCCCTACCTTCTAAAGCAGATCTGTTATTTCTGCCCCAGCGGTGTCGGTCAGCCAGCCAGCCAGGCGCACTGTATTGAGGCTTTCCATCACTCAACCTCGTGAGTCTGGTTCCGGACCTGCTGTTAATTCAACATTAATGTTTCGATTTCTAGAAGCTCTGAGCTTCATTAGATGGCATTTTAAGGGTTAATCAAATGTAGACAACATCCCCCAAAACCGATCAGCCCAGACATGTTCGTTGTCTGATTGTTTGCCCGACTGGAGGCAGTTTCGCCATCGAGCAACAGGCACCTATTAAGCGAAAGGCATGTCTGAATCACACAACGTCAGACCAAGCATGCCGTGGGCAGCTGACTTCATCTGGGGTCATTTCTGTAGAACGCTTGTGTAAAATGTTCTCTGTAATTTGATTCTTGGCTCATAGCTAAAAATGACTAGAGAGAAAAAGTAACCGAAGTTTAAACTGGTTGCGATCCACCGACCGGTTACGTCGCTAGTGCGAATTGACTGTAGAGCTGTTTTTGCATTCAGATCTTCTCACTGTACTGACCCACTGTGCTGCAGTTCATTTTTCTTTCCACCGGTTCTTCAGGCCACGTCTTATTTTCACAGGCTGACCTTTCCTTCCTAGCACAGTGCTGACCGTCCCCAGCCGGTTTGGTGGTGATATGTGTGGTGTTTTGTGCTCCTTTAATGGCGCGTGGTTGGAACAGCAGTGAAGGATTTGTAGGTGAACGTGTCATTAGTCCATGCTTTGCTTCATTAGCAGGAGGCCACTCACGGGTGCCTTATTTTGTTTGGGTTTTTTTTGCTGCCTGACGCAATGCTGTGGAATCACTACTGAAAAACACAGGAGGTGGAAGAGGAACTCGCAGGGATTTCCTACATTGTTGTGTATACATAAATTATAGATCATCCCATTTGATAGTTTATATATCCTTGCTGTTGGTACGTACCTCCAGTTTTTGCAGATTTATTCACATAAGTCAGAATTGACAGTTTTGCATTGTGTCTATATTTTATAACGATGAGTCCAACAAAAATGGTTCAAAATGAATTTGAATTAGTTTTTCCTTCTCCTGTAAGATGACATTTTTTAGATGTAGTGTATTTTTATGTACAACTTATATTGTTAAAAAATATATATTTTTTTAATTTATTTATTTTTCTTATTTTAAATTATTTTTTTCCTTTAAAAATAACTTTTGCACAAGCCATGTTCTTAATAACTGCGGTATAGTAACTGTGTGCTGAAATTGTATTGTTTTCTATAGCATCTGTGTACCTACACTTAGAAATGCAGCTACACGTAGTTTGACGAGGTGTGTGTGTGTGTGTGTGTGTGTGTGTGTGTGTGTGTGTAAAATGGCACTGGAGGCATGCATGTATGATCCTGCCCCTAACGTTGAAGTGTTGGAGATTCCTGAAAGCCAGAAATAGAGGTATTGAATGTAGGAGGACGATGGTAGAGGGGGAGGGGCGAGAAGAGAGGAGAAGAAAAGAGTGGGGTGTTAATTTGTGTGTTGGGGGGGGGGGTTTGAAAGAGGGAAGTATTGTCATGTCTCGGCTTTACTCCGCCACACCCAAGGGAAACATTCCAGAATTAAAGAGTTAACTCTTTCAAACAGGGCCGCGTTCCAAACTAGGACATCTGTTGATGTGTGTGTGTGTGTGTGTGTGTGTGTGTGTGTGTGTGTGTGGGGTCTCCTCCTATTTTGTTTCACTGTGTCTTCTCAAGCTCAGTAATGGCCACAGACTGCCCAAGGGGACGGTGTTGTAGAGTAAAGAAGTAGAGAGACACATCTTTGGCTTGGACATACATTTCTGCTGGTTTTTTAACAACCTTGAATTGAAAAGAAACTTTTAGAAACTTTTAAAAGTGTAGTTGCCGAGGTTTCTGAGTGATTCTTGGCTTGGCCATACCTTTGAAGAACCTTCTATTAACAAGTTCTTTAAAAGTTAAAAGGCAATGTCCAAACCCAGAACCAAAGAAAAACCTTTAAAAGTAATAAACTTGTAGTTTTAAAGAATTCTTGGCTTGGATGTACACTTCTAATAGTTCTTTGAAGAACCTTGTATTGACGTTATGTAGGGACGCTAAAGCGTGACCACAGAACCCTTTTTGGCATGTTTTAATTTTAAAAGAGCCTCTGTCGTGAAGTTTTTTGCAGGTATTTCCAGGCCTCGGTTTCCCCCTCTTTCCATCATCGCTGCCAGTGAACCTTGACGCCCACCTAAGATTTAATGAGCAGAACTGTTTACTGCATAGAAATGGAAGACACATTTACTGTAGACGTTTTTACCTCTAACCCAACACTCACAGCACTCTTTGTCTCATCTGGAAAAAAAATCGGCTTATTTAGAGAAGTCTGATTTATTTCTCCTGACCCTTTAAGAGAAAAAGTTCCTTCTCAGTTTTCTTCTCTTTAAAAACCTGTGTATCTTGTTATTGATGTCCTGATTCACATTCATATTCAAAACTCACACTGAAATGTATCTTCAGTCCAAACAGATGATAGCACTTGTACTTTGTTGACTTCCTGGTTGCTAGTTAGTTGTTAGGCTCATTTATAAGCCGACCGAGGTTTCGTATGAAGATCTGATTATCTGAGACAAGTAAAGATCAGAGTAGCGAGAGAAAAGAAAGGGCATTTTAAGATCTAAAATTGGGATCGGGCTGAGAATCTTTCTCCGGAGAAATTGTCAAAATCTCAAATTGATGTTGAACTGAAGTATTAAGGAGAACTAAGTTGAACAAAACAGTCTTTGCTGAATCCAGTAGCCACTGTGGGCACGTGTGGTCCTGGACTAAAATTAAAACCTGGACTAAAGGTCCGTGTTCTTGGCTGATAAGTTTGTTGTTCTGATTGTGTAGCTAATAATAACGGATTAGCGAGTCGGAGTGGATCCTCGTTTTGTCTGTTAAATGTTTGTTGTCAAAATACGCTTGTTGACGTCATCTGATCAGCCTGTGAGCCCCAAACAGTCGTTCATATCTGTACATCTTTGCTGGTCAGCTTTACGGAGGTCTTTCCACTGGGCTTGGCTCAGGAAAGGTCAGGAAGGTCAGCGTCTGTGTTGTTTCTCTGGGCCTGGAAAGGTCAAAGATGAGGATGAGCTACACGTGGTGACGGCTTCGTCCAAAAACTTTTGCCACTTCTTTGGTCCCTCAGTTCCTCATGCTCTTATCCTACTCTGGGGGAGACAGAAAGCAAAAGTAGGTTCCAAATTAGAACCAGTAAGAAAATACATATGTATTAACAATGGGTTTCTATCCACCAGCGAAAGAAAAACAAGTTAACTTGAGAATGAATGCAAACAAACATGACAGAAGTAAAAAGTATCAAGATTTTTTTGACGAGGTTCCGGATTTTAGCTTGATGCCTCCAGTTATTGCGTGGGTGTATAAAAATCAGGTAAGCTGGTGATGAAATTTCACAAATCCAGACAATGGTTATAGGCATTGAGGTGAAATCTGGATTCGAACCTGTGTTCTTCTAACCAGCTCACAAAACCTCCAAGTACTTTTAACAAACAAAAATCTTTATTATTTAATGCTTTCTTGTTTGCTTGCACGTTAACTTGCAGAAGTATTTGCTTGCAGAAAGTCTCTCACTGCTCAGATAAATGGCTTTAAATAGTTTACACAGGAGCCTAAGACATTTACCCCCGTTGCTGCTGAGACGTTCTGAATGTTTAGAAAGTTAAGAACCAGAATCAATAAGAACTGGAATCAGTAAGCACATCAAATTGGAACTGATCAAATTCGAATGATAGCAAACAGAGGGAGTTGATTGATGGCGTACCAGAAACAGCCCTCTTTTGGGAAACCCCTGATCGGCCGATACCAGTGCCGATTCTGATGCTTCAGGTTTATATAACTGATATGTAAGCTCTCTGATCACCATTAACTTTTTTCAGATAAAGCAACAGTGACAGAGGCTGGTGGTCAATGCATATAAATTCCATTAGTTTCAGGGTTATATCCTTAGCTTTCTTGCTGTCTGGTGCGTACAGGTACAGTTAGTGTTTTTTCAGAACGTCTGTAGCGAGAGTCGCATTATTAGTTACTGTTGCCTTTTTTGCAGTGGCCAGTTTTTCGTCTTCGCAATACGGCTCACGGCGGCTCGTTCTTAAGTGCCGAATGAGGTTCGTTGTATTAAATGTTTTGGACAATGCGCCTCCACGCGCGATTCCTTTGGAACATAAACATCAAATAGCGAATTTTTCATTGTTTCTCGAAACGTCGTAGTAATTCCACACCGGCGATGACACGACTGCGGCAGCAAAACGTTTACGTCCGCACTCGTCGTGTACGCCCTCACGCACTGACCATCAATTATGATCGGTTCCTAAGATCGCCAAGTTTAACGAGTACCGATTGAGTCACAAAATGTGCTCGGTATCGGCCGATTGATCGGAACATCACTACCCTGTACAGATGTGTGGCCTTTGTCTTATGTGAAGCACTGGGTGTTAATGCAGTGATGTCATGATAATCTGAAAAAGATTGGTTTCATAAAAAATAGGCGAAAATTTTATTCCAAAACCCACACAATAGGTCCTGGATGGTGGACAGCATGTATGGGGAGGGGAGTTTAACCTGCCCTGTACTTGTAGGTCTGTAGGTCTCCGGTCATGCTTTCTTAAAGATTTCCTCGTGTTTTTAATCTCTGGTTGGATCTAAATATCCTCCATCATGCCCAGGCTGTAAAGCATCACCATAGCTGTGAGGCTCTAAGGCTGTTGGCACTAATCCCAGCGGTCTGTTGAAACTGTCCGGCTCGTTTACGGGACGACCCTCCTGCTGTCTCTAATGGAAGAGAGTGCTGATGACTGAGGTAATTTGATCCCTCACGCACACACACACACACACACGTATAGCCATTTCCCACTGGTGTCACCTGCTCTTACTCAGATGGCAAATTCTATTGAGGTCCTATCACAACATCTGTGTCTGAATATGAAACACAGGGCGTAAGCTGTTTTCCCTGAAGGCCCAAAGCTCAGACAAACACTGGATCCCTGCAGGACATGAGAGCTTTTACTAGGCTACCTCTTATTTCTTTTTTTATTTATTTATTTATTTATTTATTTTGGTCTCCAGTTGTCTTTGTTCGTTTCATTTGTTTCATTCAGTTATTAGCTTCTCAATTTTTCTTTCAATCACGTTTCTTGAATTCTTTCTTTTATTCTTTCTCTTTTTTATCATTCTCTTTTAATTGGGTTTATTCTTTTTTTTCTCTTTTGTCTTCTATTTCTTGTGGCTCTTTATTTCATTTTTCTGTATATTTTTTCAGTTCTTGTCTTTAGTCACTTTCTTTTTTTTTCTTCAATTTTTTTTAATCTTTTTTCCTTTCTTTATAAAATTTTTTTTTTTGATTCATTGTTTTTTTTTTCTCTGGTTTAGACTTTTCTTTCTTTCTTTTATCACTTTTGTTTTGCTTGAATTCTTTCTTTTTTCTACAAATGTTTGTCTTTTAATAATTCCCCCTTTCTTTGGTTTTTTTTCTGTTCTGCACTATCTGTTGTGTTTTCTTTTCCGTATGTGTTTCTTTCTCTCCTTTTAATCTTTCTTTATCACTGCTGTTCATCTCTCTCGGTTCACCTTTTTTGTCTGTCGCTCTCACGCTTTTCTTGCTCCGTTTTTTTCCTCCCTCTCAGTACAGGTTGTTCAGTGCCGCTACAGTGGCAGATAAGCGGTGTGTGTGTGTGCGCGTTTGTGCGCGCGTGTGCACGCGTGTGTGCGCTCTGGTTTGGCAGATGTCCAGTCCAGTGGCTGATTTCTGTAAGTGCTAAAACACCTCTCGCTGTGTGTGGGAGGCCCGGGCGAGCCGGCTTGGCTCAGAGCCGAGAGAGAGAGAGAGGTGGAAGTGTTTAATTTCACTGCTGGCTGTTCTCTCTCTGACTGTACATGATGTAACCCTCTGTAGCGCTGCCAGCTTCTCTGTGTGAGTGCCAAGAGCTCCTGTTCCAAGAAAAAAAAGTGTCCCCCCCCCCCCCACCCCCCGTGTTTCCCCAGAAGGCTGCTGACTCAGAGCATGAGCCCAGCACTTTTATGTAATGTTACAGAAATGACGCCTCAAGTCCACTGATGTCAAATCAAAAGTGTGTCGAAAGCTCACTCTTTGGACCCGGATTGACCTGACTGTTCAAAATGGATTCATATTATAAAAACAATCATTTTTAATGAATCAACAGGGCACATAGTTGCGGGGTGCTAGTTTTTTTTTATATAATCTTGATGCTACGATAGCGTAAAATATGAAGTGTACATTTAAATAAATAATAAAAACTAGTGGAATTAGTTTACTGTAGTTGAGAAACCAGTTCTTAAAGACTTACTTTCAGTCCTTATTTGGGTCGCACACATATTCTGAATGGCTTCGGCAGAATTAAAATGAGCCATTTTAATCTTGATTAATCTAGATTAATTCAAAGCAAGATTAATCCAGATTTAAAAAATTAATCTATGCCCACCACTAATTTTAATCCAAAAAAAACAACAGCATCAGGCAGTGCTTTCATAAGCATTTAATGTAATAACTGTCTATGAGAGAGCTTTTATAGGTTCAATTCTGTCTGGTTCCTTTCACCATCACTCTAATAAAAGTACTGTAACTGTACGTTTCTTGATTGTTAATAGTACAGCCGTCTAAGTGTACAACCATCTGTTGTCGGGAGAGGGTGAGAGGATTTCCCACTGGCACGAGAAACTGAGCCGTACCACAAACAAAAACGCTTTTCCGTTACAAATAAAGCGAACCGTACTTGAACTAAAAGTGGGTCACAGCCGAGCAGACTGCATCACTGCTTTTTAGTCGTCATGACGATAGACTGATTTGGAAAGAGGCCATTGTTTTATTTACACAAAAAAACCCCAACTTACTAACAACTGGGAAGTCAACAAAGTACAAGTACTACCATCTGTTAGGGCTGAAGATACATTTCAGTGTGAGTTTAGCTGGTTAGCTGGGTTAGGTTTTCATCGAATGGCCATAAACACATTTACTGGACTGAAATGCACTAGAAAATCAGAGTGTGCTACAGTTTTCTGCAGTACGTTCTAGGCACTGTTCCGTGTTTACCTGTGGACAAGTGCCTTTAGCGTTCTCCTCCAAGTGTGTTGAGCTGTCCACTGATGCAACAGTTCAATGGAGTGGCACCAACACGTTCTAGACTTTGTGTTTCTGCTTTGTGATGGAAACCCAACTGGCGTGTTATGCGTCAATAAAATTCGTTTTTTAGACTTACTTTGTTAGGAATTGATGTATCTTATGTCAAGTCAGTGAGTACATTTGAGTAAATTGACATCAGTGGCTATACTGATGGTCCACAGTGAAATACTGACGGGTTTGTTTTTTTTTAACTGGTGGTAGTTTCTTTCGTAACTCGGGTTATTGTTGACTCTAGGCTGGAGGATGGGTGGAATCATTGAAGCTGTGTAGAGGTTCGTGATGAAAACCTGCTTGCATGTGTTGCATGCGTGAAGAATGCAAGATATAGACCACATTTCCTCCCACGCAGCGTTGTTTCACCATCAAGAGGCAGGAATGGCTGGTGTAACTTGTATGTGTAGATGTGTGTAGGTGAAAGTTTGTGTGGATGTTTGAATGCAGATGGCCTGTAGAGAAATTTCACTGACAAATCAGGGTCTTGTTATGCATTGTTGGATTCTTTAACGTGCGGCTTAAAACCGCAGGGCTGCCCCGGCGGCTGCTGTGCTACTTTTTTGCTCGACCGCACCCAGACTGGCTTATTTATTATCTCCAGGAGCTGCATAAAGACCTGGGAAGGTTGTTTTCCAGCTTAAAAACACACTTCTGTCAGCTGGTCCATTTACCCCACCAGTGAGGGTCTTTCTGCCAGCAAAGGCACCGGTAACATTAAAATAAATGCAGATAAACAAGGGAAGCGGTAAAACGTAATAAGCAGGTGATGTTTTGTGGGCTGGCCTGTGTGAAGGCCATCAGCATCAGACCTGATTATTTGATGTATTACTGTATTGGTGTTAATGGATTGTTTTCGAATTGTATTTTCTTGTCTGTGAATATATATAATAAACACACTCGCAGCAGCACTCATATTTTGCATAGATTTAGCTTGTGGATAGGAGATAAATCCTATCCAAAACCACTCACACAGGTTTATTGAGTTTTTAATATAATGTTAGTCAATTTTTGAAAAAATCAAAAGGGTTTCTTCATTGACTGTATTGTTTTACAATGCCCTGCACCCAACCCCCCCGGTATATACAGTTAAATATACAGTTCAGTCCAAAATCATCTCAAAACTATCTTTAACAATGTCATCTAATGTCATTTGTGTAGTTTGGAAGCTTTTAAGGGGATTTTGAATCTCATCTCTTCCCATGTGAAAAGTCCTCACACCAAACCACTCTGAATGATTTTGTTTGGACTTTCTCCATTTATTTATGTAGACAGATTGATAAAGTGGTAGCTTTGACCTTTTAAATGTTGTATAATTGGGCTTTAAGTAAATTCAAGATATTCACCAAATGGCCTTTTAAACCTGCTGTAGTGTTTTACCGTTAAATCAAGCATCATGAGCTTTAGTGCAGGATTTGCATCCGTCAGCAGATCTCCTAACTAGTAACCCGCCCCAAACACCCCCCACCCCCAACCCCATCCTGGTTTTAGCTGATCTGGATGTAACAGAAAGTCACACTTGGGACAGGACTATGAAACGCACAGTCGACAAAGCCCAGCGCTCCACCGAGTTAATCATTCAAGGGCAGTCTCTGGGACGGGGGGATTAGCAGTGCTCGTAAAGAGGGGAAATGAGGGGAAACTGTTTCATAAGACGGGAGAGACCCTGCCGGCTGACCCTGCCCCGTTAGCAAACAGCAACCTGCACAGACAAGATTGGACTCGTCTCCCAAAGGTTCAGTCAGGAAAAGAGCATGTGAATATCTTCTCAGGAGTCAATACATATAATAATACACACTGTTTTATTACTGTGATTATATAATATGTATATATATATATAATATGACGATTTTTTTAAAATACACACATATATAATGATACACACTGTTTTAATTCTGTGATTATATTATATATTTATAGGTATATAAAATATATATAAAATACATTAGTGGTGGGCATAGATTAATCTTTTAATCTAGATGAATCTCCCTGTAATCTCGGAATTAATCTAGATTAATCTAGATTAAAATGGCTCGTTTTAATTCTCGCGAAGGTATTCAGAACATGTGACCTGGTCTGGCAAAATGAGTCACAGTGACCCAGAATTCAAAATTGAGGTTCATTGAAAAGAAGAGAAAAGCTTTAAAATGATATCTTGGTCAAAGTTGTATCTTAAATGGTTGTCAAGTTACAATCGTTTGAATTATGGGAGTACAGCACCATTTTCCAACTGAAAAACTGAGAAAATCGCATTTAAAGTTTTTGTCAGTTTTTTTGTTGATATCTTTAACAATCCATAGCATTCAAAGAGATGCACCCAGTATTCATCAAACAACATTTTACTACAGGCATTTAGATTCTTAGAAACATACATTAAATCAGACTGAAGACACATCACTAGAGCCAAAGAACTCATCGACCAACTTGATTCAGTCTTGCTGGCAGCAGCAGAGCGCAGATTGGACACGTCCACTGAGTTTAAGCTTTAGCTATTTTACATTATTTTGACAATGACATTATACCAAACAGCAATCACACAACA
>JBBPDB010000019.1:14972209-14986367 GCA_037974465.1 Brachypetersius altus
TCCCCCCCGTCTCTTTCTCTCTATCTCTCTCTCTCCCTATCTCTCTCTCTCACACACATGTGCATGCACACACGCACGCACGCACGCACACACACACACACACACACACACACACACACACACACACACACACTCTCCCTCTATCTTTATTACCCCTCTTTTCTTTGTTGTAATGTTTTTTTGTGATATGCAGTACAGGGAGCTTTCAATATTGATTGACAGTGTCGTCCATTAGATGCCAGAAAAGGCGTGTGATTTATGAGATAGAAGAAAATCATGAAGCACCAAGGGAAGCTCTCTCCACTCGATGGCTTTATCTGTGTTTAGCTTACTCAGGTGTTTTTACCGCTGCAGAGATGATCATATATTAATCATGTCTTAATCAATATTATGAGTTTGGGACCTGGTAGAAAGCTGCAGGTTATGACTTCCGTTCAGATAAGTGAACAAGACTATACTCAGGCACAGAAGAGCCCAACTGAGAAGTCAAAGATGCTATTGTGGCTTTAAGAGATGTTCAAATCTGATTTATTATACAATTTACACAGTAAAGCCACAGGGAGCCTTCTCAAGTGTGGACAGTACAGTAGCACTGAGGGAGGTCAGGTTTTTACAGCAGAAAACTTTACAGAATCAGTAAAATAAGGTGTTAAAGTGTAAAAATGATTGACTGATTGATGAGAGATCGATCTGAAGGGGCAGATTCAACAGCATCGATTTTTTTTAATGTTTGAATGTGTTGAATGTTTTAATGTGTACGTTAGAGCGCATAGGTCTCAGGATTGAACCTTGAGGAACACCATGTTTAACCAAACTTATAGATGAATTTTGTTGTTGTCTAATTGAGAAAAATGCCTTCTGTCCTTTGAAATGAATTGGGTCAGCACATATTTACATAATTACATATTTGTTTGTTTTGCTCTTAAATATGGCATTTTGGTATTTAAATATGTCGAATTTAGCAAAAAAGTGTGATTGTATGCAAGCAACAGCTTGTATAAAAACAACATTTCTATAAAAGAGAAAGGATGTGCCTGAACAATGTTTTGAATCAGTTCTGACTCATTTTGTGTGTGTGTGTGTGTGTGTGTGTGTCTTTCAGGTATATGAAGTACCTGTACCCATATGAATGTGCTCGGAAAGGCCTGAGTTCACCCAACGAGCTGCAAGCTGCCATTGACAGTAACCGGCGCGAGGGCCGCCGGCCCAGCTACAGCAGCAGCGGCCTGTTCCGCTTTAGCCCCTCCCCTAGTGCTGCATCACACATCCTGTCACCTCCCAAGATGCATTTGGGTGCGCTGGGCGCCGGGCCGGGGGCCGCAGGGGTGCTGAACGGTCTGCAGGGCTCACCAGGACCCTCGATCAAGAAGGGGCTCGGTTAGTGGACCCCAGAATTAACACACAATTAAAGAGGACAGTGGTCTCAACACTATTACAAATCCACATTCTTTTATATGCCAATGTGAATTTAAATCTTATAGTATTTAGTTTCTTTAATCAATATCATTTCATATCTGTAGTACTGAAGTTCAACAATTTAAATGTACTGCAATTATCTTTTTACAGTATTTTTCTAACAGTTTTCTACTGATTAGTTAAAACCTGTGAAGTACTTGCACTGCTCTCATTTTAGAGTATATTAGCCATTTATTTGACCAAATAGGTTTTATATGATTGATAATTGTACACTTTTAATGGTAATATATACTACCAGCATGTACTGTTGGACCTGTGGGTCCACGACTGTCACCTGTGGGCTGTGGGTTTATACTGTTATATTTTTTAGGACACATCTGCATCATTTAAAAAAAAAAAAAATTATCTATTAATTAGAACAAGTTTTGTTTGTTCTGCATATTTTAGTTCACATAAAATACCAAACGTTGGCACCGGCCTTGTTTTTATATTTATTGTATTTGTAGAATTTATATTATAGGATTTTATAGAATTTTATAGAATTTTATAGAATTTAGTAAATTAGTTTGGTGTGATATGGCATGAAGAAACCTGTTTACATCCAAAATCACACCAAACTTCACCACTTTACTGATATGCAGCTGGTTTGTGATGAGCAATGGGTTTATAATGCTATTTTTTGACACTGAAGATTAAGGCTGCAATTGCATTATTTCTTTATTATTAGAATATTATTAAAATAATTATTAATTAGAATAAGTGTGATTGTACAGCGACACTCCCAGATTCCTTTGTACTTGTTCAATGGTATTTATGTATTTATATATTTCGATGGAACAAACACAGTGATCTGAGGTTCTACAGCATTTCTGTTAGACTCTTGCGCTGCAGTATGTTGGAGAACAGCGCCCCCTTTTGCACTTTTTGGAAAATACAGAAAATTCTCTGCACCTTAAGGCACCTGGAATTGCTCATTATAATTATAGTTGATTGTGTAATGATAGAATACTTGTTAAACAATAATTGTGAAAGCATTGCGCTAGGCTAGTGCTCAGCCAGCCAGTGGTTCGCATCCTTATGTAGAACAGTCTGGAGTCAAATATGTGGTTTACTGCAAATTTCAGTGCATTCACACAATCCTTGTAACAGCCTAGTCCCACATCTGCAGCCTCGGAGCAAAGAAAGCCAAGTATTACTCAGCTATGAAGAGATTAATGTCGCCAGAGTCTTCAATGCTCTTCTTGAACACTATAATTCAGAAGGCAGAAATACATGATCTCTCTCCGTCTCTCAGAAGAGGCCTCCCCCTCCCTGCTGGCGCGGGCGCCCTCCATGCCGCTGGCTCTGGGGCCGCAGCAGGTGGCTGGTTTTGCCCGGGCAGCCACTCTGGAGCAGCTACGGGAGAAGCTGGAGACGGCTGTGGTGGCCGAGGGTCCCGAGAGGAAGATGGCCCGCCTGGCTGAGGAGCAGCAGCGGCTGATGCAGCAGGCCTTCCAACACAACCTGCTGGCCATGGCCTCACAGATGCCCATGAACCTGAGACTGGCCATGCCACCAAAGGGTCAGTATTTTTATACTGCACTGTGATATTATACAAAATTAATATTTTAACTGTTCAATATTAATATCGCCAAGTGATACAAAAACAGATTATACAGTAACTAGTGATTTTATGTGCAGTATATCGTTGTGTTCTGTGTGGAAGTCCAGCATTACTTGTAGTTTTCACCAAGAACCTGCTTTGACTCGATCAGTCCTTCATTAAATTGAATCAGGAGCTGCTAATGCAATTTCTCAGATCCAAACAACAGCTGGAGGAACCGAGGAGACATCTGCAACCTGTGCCCTCCTCACCAGCTCATAAAATATCAACTACTGTTTCTCTTATAAAAGCAAAACAAATCTTGGCTGAGTTTAATGGGTCCGACTGACAGATACAATAAAATCATGATGTGCGGAACGTTGCCAAAATGAAATAAATGTAATTGTGTCATTAATTAT
Organism: Brachypetersius altus; assembly: GCA_037974465.1. Taxonomy (NCBI): domain Eukaryota; kingdom Metazoa; phylum Chordata; class Actinopteri; order Characiformes; family Alestidae; genus Brachypetersius; species Brachypetersius altus. Next base: position 14,975,627 of record JBBPDB010000019.1, read on the forward strand.
TTAAAATGGGAATTAAAAAGATAATTAAATAAATACATCATTAATTATTTAAAATTGGAAATAAAAACATTTAAGTAATTAAATGCGCAATAAATATTTAATGACAGATTGAAGTAATTTATCGTTATATGTCCAATTTTAAACAATTAATGACACATTTAATGATGTATTTAGTGACCTATTTATGTCATTAAAATTGCCACTCCTGACACACACACACAATAGCCAGTGCTTGTGGAGGTTTTTTTCACTATAAATGACTATTGTCTCCATTCTCAATAAGGGAAAAAGTATTACACACTGAAACACAAGCCGCCTGAATGTGCTTTGAAGGGATACTCAACCCTTTAGTGAATTTCTTTTGCTTATGTAAAAGTTTAATGTGCATTCACTTGACCCACCAAAATAATATGGTTTAGGCTAAACATACATGAAGTACATGCATGTCATCTTCGTGGTGTGATGATCAGATAGAATGCGTCCCAGGCCTCATATGTACTTCAAAGCCTTTTTCTGCCTCCTACAGAGGACAAGCACGACCTGGCCATGAGCATTTCCTCCTCCGGGGCTGCCAGCATCAGCGTATCTGTGGAGGTCAATGGTGTCCTCTACTCGGGTAAGTGAACGATACGTCACGGTGACTCCATTAAAAATACACACGCAAAAATCAACTTTCTCTATGAATCGGCTTAAATAATATTTTGCAACTTGCACAATAAATCCACAGGTTAAATCCTTGAGGGTTTATTTCCCATGAATGTATTGCATTTTCTTTTCTAATATTTAAAGGCTTAAACATTGTGTAATGTTTTTCCAGTATAACCCAGTCAATATGATAAAGATTTTTATAATCGTAACCAAAAGTAACCAAAAAGTTAACAAAAATTTAAAAAATTTAAAAATCCAATGAACATTTCTCATTTTAAAAAACATCAAACATTCAATCTTACACACACACACACACATATTTGTATTATTAATAAATGTTTAAAAAATACAATAGGTTCCTGGTAGTTTATTTTACAGATGTCATGTTTATTAAAAGTTTAAGATCTGATTATACATGACATATGATCAGAATACAAAGCATCCTGTGACGGTGTTGACCTAAACTCACAGAGGCTCGAAATAAGAACGTATGTTTTAAAGAAGATGTTTTGGCTGCAATGCCCTTTTGAGGGTTAAAAAGAGCCACCAGGAGGAGCTCTTACAGATTACTTGTATGAGCTCTTTGAAAGGGAGGAAACTCAAGACTGTGCGTGTTTCTGGTTACATTTTCATATGTACATGAAATACACTGAAATGTTTGATGTTTCGAATGGTGTGCACTTGATTCATCATTTAAATAATCATCAGATTCCTCAATTAGTGAGATACTCAATACTTACAGCCCTAAAACGTAGCTCAATACTTACAGCCCTAAAATGAAAAGAAAAGAAAAACTGACCGATTCTTGATTAGTGCTCTTTGGTGCCCCAGTCAAACAATGTTTGGTTGATTTGCAAAGTGAAAATAGATCAGAGAAAAAACTCATATGCATTTTGTTGTTTTTTCTCTCCGTAACATGTTAAACTCAAAGAAGTTGCATTAAGAAGTGTATTGTGTAGACAGTGTGGCATTTGTCTGCAGCTGTATTTCTTTATCTTCCGTTTCCTCGTTCTCTCAGGAACGCTCTTTGCTCAGAAATCGGCGTCGGCTCCGGTGAGTGTATCTGCCAGCATGCCCTCCGCGGCCCCCAGCATGGCCTTCAGCTTCCCTAGCCACAGCCCCCCTTCCTCCTCCTCTAAGGGCCCCAGCTCGGCAGAGCCCTCCACCAGCGGCTCACCGTAGCCTGGACACCCCTCCGCCCGAGGCCCGGGGTCAGCCTGCTCCCGGCCAGAACAAAGTAGTAACGGATGTTTTGCGAAATCAAACTGTTGCACAACCAGTACCTCATTTCTTCCTGTCAGCCTTGGCTGTCTGCAAATGCTCAGATATGTTTACCGTAACACATACACATTACACACACACACTATACACACACTTCACACACCAACTACCAGTGCTAAGAAAAACGCTAAACACAATCAGGACGATCAGCCAAAATCAACTGACAGGTGCTCATAACAGAACTTGAAGATTTTTATTTAGAAAAGAAAGTGTTGATATTTGTTGTCTTCTGATTTTTTTGGGGTGTTTATTTTTTTTTTGTTGTTTTTTGATTTTTTTTTTTTCTCTTCTTGAGTTTTTCCTCTTTTTACATACCTCAAATCAAGCAATCCACAGTGGTTGAATATTACACGGATATCTTTACCTCAGGAGCTTGTTAGGAAATACTTTAGCTGAATGAATTTTATTTTTTATAATCTATTTGAATTTGTTAGAATCAGGAAAAAAAAAAAGAGGCGATTTCCCCAGAAAGGGGGCGCCGCTCACTTTGTTGCTATGCATGCGCTTTCCTCGCTGGCTGAGTCGCCGTGACGACGGGACGTTCTTGCCGTCGTGACGGCGGAACTGCAAACGGAGCCAAATCTTGAGCCTGAAGTCGATGTACCTGGACAATCTGTCGGACTCGTATAAAGCTTCCATAATTCGTGACCTCTGTGACCCCAGGCCAAAGTCATGTTGACTTTGCACAGCCTGGACAACACCATTACACTCTTACCTGCAAATACCTCACACATGTCCTTCTCAATATCTAAACCAAGACTTTCAAAATGTTGGTCATCTCCGGAGGGAGCACAGTATTTCAGGACTTGCTTCTTTCATTAGAAAGATCCAGTTTACACTCAGCTTAGGGCTTTACAGTTCTTGGGAAGGTGACTTGGGAACATTGCAACCAGTTGTTGAGTCCATTAAATGTTTTGTGGTCTTGGGTATGGGGTTTGGGGATTAGGCCGTTTCCAGCATTTTTTGTTTTTGTTTTGATGGGAAGAACTAATGACCTACATTTAACTACAAGCATAGACCCGAGACATCACTTCCCACCAAAGTTGGGCCAGATCTCATGCTAACCAGGACCTACACCATCAATCCAAAGTTGGCTCTGGAAACTACATCAATTAGACTGGTAACCATAAAATACCATTCAAAACCACAAAAAACATCCTTTTTGAAGATCATAAATTGGCTCAGACTAGCCTTAAGCTATCTGCAACATTGGCTGCCCACCGACTGGACGTTCGGGAGCTGTGATGTTTGAACGTGGCCGGAGTCTCTACCTCACTGTCAAACTGTTCTTGTATCTTTTTAGGACTTCAAATATTGTAACACTTTTTTTTTTTTTTTTTTTTACTCCAGCGACTCTTGCCTCTCATGGTGGGAAGGCAGCTTTCTCAGGAAGTGTTGTGATGTCCTTCATTGGTCATTAAAAAAAAAAGTCAGGAATACGCACGAAAGGTGGATAAGACTTTTTCAAACAATACCTTATACTCTAGAACTACACTACGTACCTCATGCTGCCAATGCCAATGGGGCGGATTGCTGGTTCGGAAAAGCTGGAATGTAAGGATGGCGTCCAGGACGGCTGGATCAAAACATCTGGAGTCGGAACACCTGGAGCATCGGCATCGTTACGGTTTTCCAAACTTGATCCTCATTCTGGAAGCTCACAGTTCTGGAATGAAACGGGATCCATTCTCTCCTCCACCCCTTTGTCTTTTTGTGGTCCTTCATTTGTTCTGCATTTGTACAATCAGGTGTTTTGTTTTTTTTTTACACCCCACTCCCTTCATACTGTGATTTACAGCTAAGTACCAAAGAGCAAATTAGCATTTTCTGCCTGATTCAGCACCCAGTGAACTGTAGGGAAGGGTGAGGTTGGAGTTCCACACCTGTGCCTGTGGAAACACCCCTTTGTTAAAGGCAAGTTATAGAGTATTGCTTTAATGTTGGTTTTTAAAAGTTTAAACCATTGGGCAACTATTTCTTGATACTCTTTTATGGCATTTGTCCCTTTATGACCAGCTATTGGAGAGAAACTGGATAAATGTAGTCACCATTCATGGGTTTTAATCCAGAGATGAAATCTTAATAGCTTCAGCTGCAGCTGCAGGTAGATGAGATTGAACAATATTTACTGGCCTCTGGACAGTGATGTCATCAAAAATCACTCGCCCTTTATAATCTTTGGGGAATGTAGTTATTGGCCAAGGCCAACATGTTGGTTGAGCCATTTAATCTTGGCAGCTGCTGTATTTATATCAAATAGTAATTGCTATATGATATTTTTGCAAAGATCATTCAAAACACCAATCCAGTCAAAATGTTTGGAACAGTAAAGGTAGCCATTCAAGCCTGATAGCCAACGCATGCCCCTGGAGGCCTTGGCAAAGAGGATACCTGTTTATCTGCATGGTAATGGTCCCTGGAGAAGCCCAAAATCCATCCTTTTTTTTTTTTTTTTTTTTTATGTACCACCTGCATCAGAAGCTAATGCTAATGCTAAAGCTTCTCCATTCACTGGACATAAAAGTGGACATAATTCCCATAGTAAGTCTCTTAAGAGGTATTTAATCATCAAACACGGAAATAAAACGATGCACTGGATTTACTTTTCATCATGTTCACATGGATAAAATGACATGAACAGTTGCCAAAAGTAGAGAATTTTCCTAATGTGGTATAGCTTTTTTGTATGCAAATCAAAAGTCAATTCAGTTCATTACATCTCAGCTAAAGCCTCAACTCAAATGAAATAAGACGTTTAATGCTAAAACACATCTGGCTTCACTTCACTTGGGACTTTTCCATTTTTTAAAAACGAGCTGCTAGACCGTCTCTGTCGGCTCTCGTGGCAGATCGGGCCACGGGGATGTCGAAAAATGAAACTAAAGAATGCAGGTGCTGCCTTAATGTCTGCTCAGGTTTTAGTGGAACGTTAAGGATCTCTTCACAGCTTAATCACGTTGAAGAGACCTTTAATTCACGCTCGACTACACAGAATGCAATCAGCTTCATATACGGTGTCAATCGTGCATATTTTATGGGCCGTGTCCAGGCTATAGCGTTGATTTGAATGATTTAGCTTTAGAGACCTCTTGTTTGGTGTATGTATGTATGTGTGTTCACATTTGCACATCAGGTGTTCAGACAATGGTTGAAGTATCAGCCGCTTCGAAGCAGCTGACAAATCACCACCACTAGGTGGAGCCAAAACGCAAGATGGTTTTCATCGAGCTAATAAGTGAGCGAGAGGAAGCGAGCAAAGAGAGAGAGACTTAGAAGGACCTCCTTTGCATGGGCGTTGGGGAACTTGCTGAGGAACGTGTGTGATGCTGACACACACACACACACCACCTCCCTAAGTGCTGTTCTTGGGACGCTTCCGCCCACCCATGCTCTGTACATGCATATGCAGGTGGTTATTGGAATACCTCATTTATCTTTTTTTGGGTTTTTTTGGTCATTGTTTGCTCAAAGTTGTACAAGGCTCCATTTGAAAACTGAGCGGTGGGCTTTGTGCATATTTTTGTACTGTTATTATAATGTTATCGATATATTCATAATATTACTGATATTTTTTTCCCTTCCAATTAAAGAGATTTAGGACAGAACCCACATGATGCTTGTTAAAACTGGTTTGTGCTGATTGTATTTAAAAGTGGAGCACTTTTTCATTTCCAAAAAAAAGTGACACCCCCCCCTCCCCCCTCCCACCTTTCAGGACATACTCAGTTTTGTTGACATCAGTAATATTAAGTCTGTGGTTCTCAGGGCTTTCCACGTCTACGTTATGATAAAGTTTTACTTTATATCTTAATCTGTGTCATGTGGTGTGTTTTTTTTCTTCTTCCCCCTCCTCTTTTCTCTCTCTGGTTTAATTCTAGCCAAGGTAGCAATCCAACAAAAGGTGAATTATTATGGCCAGTCTTAAAACCATTAAATTCACTGATTGGTCGAGGTATTTTTTAAAAGGGCCCATGTTTTATTTTCCTTCTATTTCATTTATTCCATCATGTTTTATTACATGGATTCTATCAGCAATGATTAAATAATAATTCATAAGTGTTCATTCTTACATCACCCTTGTCCAATCTCTGATTATTCCTTAGAATGATTTTGTTACTGTGCCTTTAAGACTAACATGTAATGATCTCTCTTCTGATTGGTTGCAGCTCATCCAGAAGGCAGCATGAGGCTGAAACACTCCGTAGAACTCGGGGCTAAACTGCTTTAGGCTGAAAAAGGAGATATATGTAAATGTTAATGTTTTTGTGGCCTCACAATATCTCCTTTGGAAGTGGACTGTTTGGACAGAAAAGTGTCAAATATACCAAATTCAGTCGTAGTATGTAACAGTAAAATCACAATACTAATGGCCAAGTGTCTGTGAAATCTGAATACATTTCGCTGAGCATATTTACGCCTCAGTGACTGGAATTTAGAAAAATATCTTAAGATTTTCAGATCATGAGGGAGTTTCCTCATCCAATAATGACATTCGTTACTGATTAGTGGTGTTTGAATATCATCACAATACTGCAAAAGTCCTAGACACCTGTGAAAATACAATTTAAAATCAGTGCTATATTAATATATACACTAACAACTGAAAAGGATAAATGCATATAACATTATACAGCAAACTGTCAATATTGCAGTTTCTATCAGAAACCTGATTTGACTCAAATCAGTCCAATACATTAAATCAGGAGATGCTGATAGAATTTCACAAATCCAAACAGAGGAGAACTGAGGAGAAATCTGGAACGGAACCTGTGTTCTCCTCAGCGGCTACTTTTTTTACAAACAAAAATCCTGATCTTTCTTACTGCTTTCTTGTTTGTTTGCATTTGTTCAAATGTTAGCTTTGCTATACAGTTATTTATAGTCCGAGATTATGTAAGCTTCCCGGTTGGTTGTTTGGATCTCAATTGTTGTTTTTATCATGTGAGCACAGAGAAAACCAATGGCCTCTTTCCAATGTACAATATTTCAACAAATCAGAAAGCAGTAATGTAGCCAGCTTGGCTTTTCCCACTCGTGGCCGTTGACTCTCCTGAAAGTTTGCAAGGGTTTAAAGATCTTATGTATTTTCTGTTTGTTTCGAAGACATAAAATAAAATAAATTATTACGTTCTTTTTAAATTACAGTGACTTTGGTTCTATGTGACACAGTGAAACCAAACAAAGCTCTTCATGACTTCTGACACCTCAAGCATCAACATAAACCGGAGGAACTTATATAAGGAGCTCTTTTTCTTTACACAGACAATTTACAATGTATTTTTGTGCTTGAGACACAGATCCGTGCTGCTCTTGTTCTAAGAGTTACTCTTTAAATCCAAAATATTTGAGTCTGTTATGAAAGAAATCATGTGGCCCGGGGCTCCAGTCGTCTCATATTCTGATGGTTATCCGCAAGATCCAGCTTTTGGTCCAGACTGGTTCTAGCTGATCAGAAGAATAAAGAGCAGAAGGAATGCTAACGTCGCAGGAGTCGCCCTGGACTGCGAGGCGGAGCCCTTCAATTGATAGGATGCAATAATCCTCTCTTGGCCGTTCTCCGTGGCTATGCAGCGGTACACACCCTCGTCCGCTGTGCTCATACTTTCTATTAGGAGGAAGCAACAGTTTTCAGAGGAAATGCACTCTGTTCTCTGGCCATCATGGTTCCAAACATACGAGGCATGCTGGGAGCTTGTAGGGCAGGAAAGGTAGTGTCTAGACTGTTGAGGAACCTTCTGGATTTGAGTTCTGGCTGTGGGCTGTCCTGAAAAGAAAAAGTAAATATTGATGATTAGCAGTTATATATAATTACATTTTCTACTACTGACTAGTTTAGAGTCACTCTGAATTACTTCATGCCACTTTCAAGTTTGGAGTCTCTTACTCCTATTGAAGGGTTTTTACTATTGTCACTTCATGCCCGAAGTAATTTATTGAGATTAGATCCCTGTGGGAAATCAGGAGGTTTATTAAAAGAGTATTCTACCAAATTCATGACGTAGAGTAAATATGGTCCTGTAGGTCCAGAGTCCAGCACAGTTTGGTGGTTCTCCTCTTCAAACACATTCACTAAACAGTTGAGTTGATCCAGATCAGCAGGGAAATCACCAAACTGTGCTGGACAAAGGTCCTCCAGGACCGTGCGCTTTGTGCATCTCTGGAATAAAGGGCCAGGGCGGTGTGGAGGTTTAGGAGAATCTCTAGAAATATGTTTAGATTTCAGAGAAGAACATCAAGAGGCTTAGGGCCAAGTTGCAGTACAGGAGTACAAAGATAATGTATAGGTTTGAAAGTAAGCCATTTATTATGCACGACAGTACACAGTGTGAAATGTGTCCTTTGTCCTTAACACATTCACCCAAGTAAAGCAGTGAGCAGCCGACCATGGCGCCTGGGGAGCAATGTGTGGGGACCGTACCTTGCTCAAGGATACCTCGGTGGTACCACTAGCAGTCTTGGGATTTAACCTCACAACCTTCAATCACAGGTGTAATTCCCTAACCACCAGCTGCTCCAGAAAGAGATCATGGGACAAAATGTTTTGGAACCTTAAAATGCCAGAACAAGAGCAAACTTTGCTGCCACAGGGAGCCATAGAAGCAGGTTTAGTAGGGACATCAAGGGTGAGACCATGGGTGGGTAGGGAATCAGTGCAACTGCAGCATTTGCGATGCACTATCCAACAGAAATAGTACATAAAGGAAAGCCAGAAGCTGAGGAATTGGAGTACATCAAGTCTAGAGACTAGGTAGGAGCCCATTTTTCTGCAAGATCTGATGGCGCACGATGGAAACTCTTCAAGATTTTTAGTTGTTCAGATCAGTGGGGACAGGGTCAATAGTAACAAAAGTGTCCAGTGTTGGGAAGTATGTGTTCATTCTAGGGGTGTAACCCTACACAGATGTCACGGTTCGGTACGTACCTCAGTACGGTTCACGATACAGCAAAGTTAAGCAACAAAAAGTTCTAAAGAATGAGGCTTTATTTTAAATAAACAGCAGTGTATTAACCAGTAAACACACACTCTTGCTTATTTTTTTATGTATAAGTGTTACGCCAGTAGGTGGCACTATTGCACCATACTTCGACCCAGGTTTATGATTTACTTGCGCTTTTTGGTCCCTCTGTGATTCCGTATTACTTCAATCCCGTCTTCTCCGTTGTACCGTGTATTCTCCGAAAGACATTGTGTACCGAACCGTGACGGTTCAGTATGAATACATGTACCATTACAGCCCTAGTTTATTCAGTAATGGGTTTCTTCCCAGTATAAAATCTCAAAAAGGAACTGAAATCTTCTGAGAGAAAAACAGGAAACCATTATGGTCAGCTGTAATCAAGGTACTTGATCTCTGTGATTTCACATAGAAGGGGACCAGAAGTGGGCTTAGGATGGACCCCTAAGGAAAAACAGCTATGTGGGGATCTGAGAGACTACAATGCCAAAGGGATAACATCTAGCAGTTACTAGTATTGGAAGCAGCTGACAGATGGTGAGGTGGAGAACGTCAGTGACCATCAGGAATGTTATTCTAAAAAACAAGTGTGTTCTTCAAAGGATTAGCATCGAAAATGCTGCTTATTTTAAACTGAGAAGGACCCTACACCAGTGGAGACAGTTCCAAGGAGGAATATAGAAGACTGGCATAACTTTTACTCCTTTGAAAACAATACACTGTTTGCAACCCAAAGGTAAATATTAACTCAGGACCCCTATACTGTCACAAAAGAAACATTTCCTGTTACAGGGCTTCACATGTGCAGGCTGATTGTCCATTATTGGTTAATTTGCAGCCCTAGATATGACTTTCCATTTATTAATTATTCCAAGGCTGGGAGTAAAGAGAACAGTTTCAGTTCTATCTATAACTTTTATCGTTCAAATAAGACTCAGGTACTGAACCAGTTATATGAGGCATATTTTATCACACATTTTGTGTCTGTGGCATTTGAATATGGTTGCTTTTAAGCGTTTATCCACTCATCTGTGCCTTCCAGATTTTAATCAAATTAACTCATTGTCTCTTGCCTACCTGTACAAACAGTGCCGCTTCCTTTTCCCACGTCTTGAATCGAGGATCTGTGGGAAGAGCATAAACAATTAGTGAGTATAAAGCCTGTATATCATGTACTCACTTACAGAGCCCATATCCTACACAAGGCCTGCTTATGATGTTTATGCGGTTTAATGCAGGACCAATTCCAACCCCTTCGAATGAAACAGGATGCTCTCTGTCCCTATGCCTTTAGAAATGCTCTGTATTGTTCCAGTAAAAATGTTCTAGACGGAAAACACTCTTGCATTAGAATGTATGTACATGGGCTGGTGTTTGTGACATAAAAAAGTTTTAGTGTGGAGTTTCTGTAGGAAATTTCTGCTCATTCATTCTGTAGAGCATCAGTCAGTCAGTGATGTTGGATGGCCTGCCTCGCAATTCCCTTTCCAGCTCATTCTAAAAGTGCTGGATGGGGTTGAGGTCAGGGGCCTTTGCAGGTCAACCAAGTTCTTCAACACTGAACTTATCAGCCATGGACAGTTATATATGTCCTGTTATGTTTGTGTGTGTGTGTGTGTGTGTGTGTGTGTGTGTGTGTGTAGTGAGCTGGAGAGTAATTTTGAAACTTTAAAAGTCTGCAACTGTTGGAGAAATGTTATCCTTAATAAAGTTTCTTTCATATTAAATCATTATTCTTATTAACGTTCATAAATATTAGTGAGTTCAAGCACACATGTGATCATTAGGAAACCTTTGAGTTTTATAATCCTGTAACCTCTGTCTTATATGTTCTCTGTGAGGACTGTCTTCTCTGT
>JBBPDB010000019.1:15042096-15053951 GCA_037974465.1 Brachypetersius altus
CGGATTCGTGATTCGTGAGTCATTTAATGGATCCGGGTGATTCACCCGGATGAGTCGTGAATCGCTCAGCTCTAATTGGGGGGTTCCCCAGCGAGAGTTGAAGGTGGTTGGGGCACATTGACGCTAGTGTGGTGCCGTGAGTGTGTGTGACCCCAGCCCCCGTAACAGTGTAGCGCGCTCTCACCACTGTGTGTGTAGTTCCGTCGAGTGCTTTCTCATTTAAACCCGAGCTCCTCTGGATTTGGTCTGGTCAACCGTAACGTGACCTTCGTGACGAAAGCATTTCTTTTGACTGAAAATGTGCCGAAATAAGCCATGATCAGAAAACAGCTCGGAATGTTCAGGCTTTGTGCGCCGGAACAGTGTGCAGGTGATGGAGCTCAGCAGTGTTCGATTACTTTTTAGCAACATTAGCCTCACATCTGTGTGAAGCCGGAGTGTGGGGGCAAAATCAAATTAGATTTCATAACTTAAATGAGTGCCTTTGATCAGAAGATGAAGCCTCTGAAGTTTGAGCATGTCCTACTGATTAGATTAGCAATCTTATTCCACACTGAGGCTAATTTAACCCGATCTTAAAGCTAAAGGAAGGCGAGGACGTGATTATGGTGAAGGCCTAGTCATCGCCGAGAATCATTACTTACATAAGAGTTGTTTTGCGATTATGCCTTGCTGGACTGAACCCTTCTGCTTCATCCTAACCTCCTTCATCTCGACCAAAGCGCTGTTTAAATTCCACCGATCTTTCTATGGAGCTTCTATTTTCAGGGGGCGGTTGCTAAGAAACATAAAAATTGCATCTTGCACAGAGGAATTGTCTCAGAGCTGAAAGATAGCCAGCTTGCAGCCGGTCTCCTCACACACACACACACACACACACACGTGTCTGTTAGGACTTGGATCCTACGAACTCCTACAAATCTGTGCTGCATTAGACGCCCGAGCAGCGCCGGTCCAGCAGAACTCTGGTCATTTCCAAGCGGAGCGCTTTGACTCTGTTTGCCATTTCTTTTCCTCTCTTTGGCAAATTATATGTTGCATCAGATAAATCTGATACAACAGTTCAACTTCTACAAACTAGTTGCGACGCCGATAAATTATGTAAAACTCACTTTAAAAAAAGTTCTAAAGGTCTATGGGCTATAAAACATGTAATTCTTTGCACAAAATCACTCACAAAAAGGTCTCACCAGCTTTATTCTTCAGTCCTTTTCAAAATGAGCCATTTGGATTGCTCCCTTATTCTGTCATACTGAGGGAAATTTGCATAGTACCGCCCCTCATCTGTTGAGTCCCCACCCACTAGATTAGTTGAAGCTCCGCCATTTTTGTTTGCTGGTTTTACGAGTTCTACGGCTACAGCCAAAGGCAAGACACTCAGTGTTGCGTTCATCTCGCTCTGGGTCAAATATACAGGACTGGATAGCGCCTCCGTTTTCTGCCCTTTTCACGTGTTTTAAGTGTCCCAATACTTTTGTCCACCTAGTGTCACATGCTTTCTTTCTCCCTCCCTTCCTTCAGCCTGGACACCACACAGGCTAGACCCGCCGTCAGACAGGACAGAAAAACACTTCCACTGGAGTTCAGGTCATGGACTAATGTGGTTCAGAGAGAAGACATGAAAACCCATAGAGCTGCAAACCAACTGACTGCACACAAATAAGGAAGCCAACAGGCGACGGAAACGCTGGAGTGCCATTAGTGATTTATTGTACAATAGGAAATGAGCTGTACATCGTCTCTGCGCAGCATTTCCACGCCACAGCCACACCTCACTACCCCTCCCTTTAGATGCTACACTTGGATCAAAGCAGATTAGACTCGACTCGGTTGACAGGTCCCCGCTAAAAAAATAGTAACCTCTAAAATGAACAGGAATGTAAAAGAAAAGCAAACTTAAAACAAATCATCCTCTGAAGCGATTACCATTCAGCCAGAGAGCAGGGAGTCGTTATGGCCACAGAAAGCAAAGTTTCATCGCTGGTTTTTAAGTGCAACATTTATCCACAAGGCATATGGTGACATTCTGATCAAAACCATGTGCCTAAACCACTGTCCACACCAAAACACGTACAGTCACAACAGTCACACCTCTTTAAGAGCAAAGACGTTTGGGGTGGGGGGGCACATATATATAATATATAAAATAAATTCTGTTTACCCGCATGGCAGCATTCGTCACCTTGAATCAATCTCCCCTTCATGTACTACCATGTAATTTCAAATTAAATCAAATTATGATCTCCATAAAGCAAAAAAACCAAATCAAAACATATAAAAGGTAGTTTAGAGCCAGTCAGTCCAGCAGACAGTGAGACTCCGCAGTCCAGTGGCACTGTGTGGATGGTCCAGCAGGCTGGAGGGTGTGATGCTCGCTGCTGGGGTTGTCCAGTTCTGCATTTTTGAGGGTAGTGAGGGTCCTTCCGCTTTCACGCGGTCAAGTCTGTGTAGCAGCCGCCTTGCCCCGTTCGTGGAACCCACGAGTTCCGTCTGGACCCCTGGGGAGTCGCACAACACCGGGCGGGAGCCCGTCTGCATTCTGAATCTTTCGGCCCAGCATGGGGCTCCCCACGGGGCTGCTTTCTTGACTGGCTACCTGCTTCCTGCGCTGGACCCAGGGGCTACCGGAAGGGGTCAGGCTGCTGTCCGAGGAATAGTCCGCCCAGCGACGACCCGGTTCTGGGCTCAGCCGGCCCTCAGCGGCCAGGGGTGACTTTCCGGACTGGGGTGGGGTCTTCCGTTGGGCACTGGGGCTGGCCCTGGGGCTGTTCCAGGGGCTGGAGCGAGGAGAAAGGTGGAAATTGGGTGGGCCTCCGCTGGTGGGGCTTAGCTTGTTGCAGCTGGACCGTGACTTGCGGGCCAGATGGGGCGAGGTGGGGTTGCTTTCAGTCTCTGAAGAGCTACAGGCCGAGTCGTCATGATACTGCAGCTCACGCACTCTGCTGTTCAGCGAATGGCTCTTTCGCATCCCACCCCCACCTTCCTCCCTTGGTGGCCGCTCTTTCTGCACCTTCTTTTTGGGGGGCTTGGTCCCAATCAATACTACCTTGAGCCCAAGCAAGCCCTTGCCATCTCCATCTCCAGCCAGGTAGGCTTCATGGGCCCTCACTGCCGCGTCCACCTCCTCAAACTCCACAATGGCACACTCTTCGCTGCCCAGCTGCGAGTAGCGGCCACTCAGCTTCTTCAGGTCAGCCGGAAGGTCTTTGCCAGGCTTCAGCACTCGCACCGAGGCAATTGGGCCGTAGAGTCCAAAAGCCTTTAGGAGAAGCTCCATAAGACGCTCTTGCTGGGCAGAACCACCTCCAGGGCTTCCATCCCCAGCTCCACCTCCACCAGCCAGAGCCACGCCCAGCTCAGGCCAGCGCTGCAGATCGCTCAGGAGCAGCATACGGCTGGGCTGGGACTCGCTGGCGAACACGGGGACGCTCGTCCTGCGGCGCACCTTACGGCCCTCGTCGTTCAGCTCCAAGAGGTTGGACTGGCGCAGGGCATAGGCGGTGGTCCTCCAGTCCCTCGTCAGATGCTTTACCTGAGAGACAGAGGGAAGAAAAGGAGCTTCCATTAAGCAGCACAGACCAAGTTACTATGGAAACAATAGCGCTACCTGCTACCTGCGGCAAACATAGTTCAATTATAAGACTAATGTGAAATATTTTACTATAATACTAAAGTGTCCCAATAGCTTCCATACGTACAGGGGGTTGTCGAGGTGAACTAGCGTAGCTGCACGCGGCGGAGGAGTACGAGCGAGTGTTTTTCCTGCGGCTGTGTTTATGATCTCACTACTGTCAGGATCGGTAAGGGTGTGTTTCACTGTCGAAGGAACAGATCTGTGTCGTGACTCGAGGAGCCGCTGTACGGAGAGTTTTGCAGTAAAAAAAAAAAAAGATTGATTTATTTTCTTTGGGTCCAAGTTTATCATTTTGGCTGGGTTTCTAAATATTAGGAAAAAACAAAGTAATAAAAATGAGAAAATATCCGCAAGGATCTAAGGCTTAAGGCCACTTCAGTATTAATGTCTAAAGTGTATTCAGAATTTGGGTCGACTGTGTTACAAAAATGAGTCAATTCTTACACGTCGTCCATTTTCCTCTCTCTCTCCATCCCTTAGAATTAAGCAAACGGCTACTAATCCTTTAGAACTGATCTGTGAATGACATTCTGATTGGCAAGGCTGTATTGTGGCTCACTGAAAGAGCCATAAAAAAACAAAAGGACTGGTGACAACTTCAGTCCTTCCTTTTGGAGGTATGGACCCAACAATCCCTCTACTTTCTGTCAGCGATTCAATCAAACACATTCCATAACCATAACTGCTGCCGGCTTCACCGCTTCAGTTAGAATGGGTGGAGCTAAACTGCTGAAAGCACTAGAAGTGTCTGAAACCCTGCTGCATCATGGTATCCATGTGTACTAGAACTAGACTAGAGCAGGTCTTGCTCCTGGATATTCGCTACAGTTTTTAACCGGAAGCTCCTGAACAGACAGCTCCTGCTGAAACCTGCTTTAAGGGAAGAAAATATTCTGTGGTCAAACTGCAGCGTTCTCAATCTCCAGGCCATTCCTGCTCAGGTACAGGCCCAACTGACCCCTATCTAGAGCAGCTGCATCCACCATAATCGCCCGAGTCCGGAGTTACTGTAATGCTACCTGGCTGTTGCATCAGATAAGCAGGAAGTGGATCTAAAAAGGGGAAGTGAATGCAGCTTGCAACAGATCTGCAAGTCAGTGCTGCTTTCAGGCAGAGACTGTTTGGCAGCCTATAACCCGTAGTGGGTGCAGAGTCCCTTTATTGGCAGCATTCAAGCCAGTCTAAGAACAGCAGCATGTTCTGCACCATAGACATGCAGGCCTTCAACAAACTGCAGGAGTTTAAATGAAATTATGGTTAAAGCAAGTGACAGTAAACAACATCTTCTGCACTTCTGACCTGATATTACACGGATCTGAATTCCAGTCACTCCCCGACCCACGGACTCGGCAAACCAGTCAGTCCCGCTGCGCCCCATACGGGGAGCAGTCCACTGATCATTTCTGGAATTCTGAATCGTTCCAGAACCGTCCTGCGTGTAACGGGAGGAACTGAAAGTGGGAAGTGATTTTATAACGCATTCAATCAGCTGCAGGAACGCAGCGCGTTATCGTTAAACCGTGATTCACGCCCATCGGACAGTTTACGCAACAGGTGTCAGTTTTCCCGGATCCGGCGCCACCAACCTTCTTGAAAGACGTGAGCAGCTTGACGCTGACGAAGCCCAGCTTATTGCGGCGGACATGCTTGAGCAGGAAGGCGTCGTGCTCCAGGTTCTCGTCTGACAGGTAGTACTCGATCTGGGCTATGAGTTTCTGGGTGAGCTCAGGGTCCGGAGGCTGCCAGCTCTCCTCTTCCAGCTCTCCTCCACTCGTACCAGCACCGCTGAGAGAAAAGCAGAGACACAAAACCACCATCATTTCTGTTCTGGTTCACTGGGAATCATTTCTGGCCTTTCCAGATTAATAGTGCAAGTAAGCTGTGAAGAGTAAAAAAAAAAAAAAACCCTAAAAATTATAGATCATAGATCACAGGTTCAGTCGCGTAAAAAAAAAATTTTTAAATGCATTTTTGGCCAAAAATCTGCAAATAAAGTGTTACATTCCCCAGCCCTAATGTATACACACACACACACACACACATATATATATATTGTTTTTTCACGCGGTTACGTTCCAAGAGCCCCCGCGTATAGTGTAAAAACACGTGTTCTGGTAAATAAATAAATAAATAAATAAATAAATAAATCAATCACCTCTTTTGATAGTTTAAATCCTGAATGTGCTTCCAAAACACTGTAATTTCCTGTTAAACTCCATTTAATACATTACTCTTAACGAAAACGTAAAGTTAAGCCGTATTCGTGCTGTAGGTTCACTCGCGTACGGACTGTACTGTAATTCATGCTCAGCCATTTTCTTTATAGACCATTAGTTTTTACAGTTCCAGTCATTTACTGTCCATCAGCAGCGCTGTTCTAGTGACCCGCCCGTTAAAGCAGACCGGCTGGAGGTGGAGCTCTTTCATTTAGCGCTGGTTTTGTGCTTCTCTGGAAAAACAGAGTTATGTTTTATATGGAAATGTAGCTGAATTTACTTTCATATTTATATTACAAAATTAGTAAATATTTCTTAAAAGCAAAAAAAAATAAATATTTGCAGTTCTCACGTTATTGTGCGGATTTCCGTGTCCAATCAGTTCTCAGAACAAATCTGCGCGAGCCTGAGTCCGAGAGTCCTGAGGGACTACTGTAATATACATCTCCTGAGGAACCGAAAACACGCCGCTTCCGTCGATGATTTTCTTTGCTTTAATCCATGTAAGACTTAAATTTAGTATCGATCAGTTCTGCATCTGCCGGTTCACGGAAATCGCCGGCAGACAACAATTGAACAGGCACTGCCCCGGCTACCTGTAGGACCCAGTGTTTACAGCCCCCTAACTCACCGGGGAACACGCTCAGCTAGTGCTGCTTTAACGAAAATTACGACTAAATATCGGCGTCAACGAACATTTATCACGTGACAAAAACGACACGCGACGCAACATAAATGCTGGTCATGTAACAAAATATATCCTGTAATGTTGTCGAATATGAATGAGGCTAAATGTGGTTTACAGAATAAAACTACGCTAAAATATCTTCGTATTTACTGACAGGAAACGAAACGAGACATTTCCTGTACGATAGGGAGGGGAGAAAATATATACACTGGGATGTCCGACCTGGGAGCCAAATGGTGCTACATCCCAATACTTCTGTCCATAGATAGATTTCATTCACAGTTCCTCTCAATGGACAAAAGTATTGGGACGCATTGCCAATATAGTGCCAAGAAGAGAGAAATTACAGTCACACACAGTCTCACACACACACAGTCTCACACACACACAGTCAGTCCCCTATCCATCACAGCACAAGCCCACCCATCCATTCATTACCACAGGATTATAAATCAATAACTGCTTTAACAGCTTCTCTCCCATTCATTCTGTACAAAAGGCTCTGATCAACCGACTCACACTGGCTCCACCCCTCGCTCTGTCGGCTCCGCCCCTCTCTCTGTCGGCTCCGCCCCTCGGTTGACCATTCGATTTAAATAAGAACCCTAAGCCAGGCGCCGAATACTTCCAAAGCTCACTCAAAACACAAAGAACTCACTTTGTTTCATCATTAAAAACATTTTCCCGACCGAGCGCCTCCGTCTGCGTCACATACTAAGGGCGGAACTCGATACTACAGGAGGAGAAAAAACAAACAAATTAGTTTAAACAAAAGAATTCAAGTGTTTCTTTGTTTACTCAGAATTCTACAGCGTCTGGCTATTTTGAAAAGGGCTTAATAAATTAAATGTATTATTATTATTATTATTATTATTATTATTATTAGTCTAGTCCAGTTTCAGTCGACTAAAAGTCTCAGCATTTTAGTCTTTTTAGTCAGAACTATTTTTGACTAGTTTTAGTAAATTAAAGTTGTATTTTTATTATTTTGTTACCTTACAGACTTCATACACTCCGGACACGGAAGACACTGATTTAAATTTCTAACAAACAGGGCTATGAATGGAATTTAATAATAAGTCAAGCTCTCATTACTGAATTAAAATGATGTAGTGACTTTCACAAATGTGGGTTACAGGGCAAAAGACACACTCATCTAATTTGAACTTTTAGTGAGGTGATATTTTATATTTATTTATTTATTTATTTACGCATAACCAAAGATGTTGGGACCCGGAAGCACACGCGAGTTCTAACGCGGTTGGGCGGCAAAATAAATGGCGTAAATTCAAATCAGAGCTTCCGTGTCTGGAACGGATGGACAGTATTCGAGTCTGTAAGGTAACAATAACAATAAGATAAATTGTGAAATAGTTTTAACTAAAAGAAAAATGAGATTTAGTTGCATTACTAAAAATAGAGACTAAAACAAATAGTTGTGGATCATTCTGACTAAAATAGCACTAGAATTAATAATCCATTTAATTTATTAAGCGCTTTTAAAAATACGCTGCGTTTCGAGTAGACACGGTAAATGGAGCATCGTTTGTTCACTTTCACTTTCATTCCTTCACTCTTCCTGTTTTTCCTCCCTCTGTAGCATCACAGTATCGAGTTCCATCCTTAGCATCGCTATCGAGTTCGATATTTCAGTATCGTGACGAGCCTACTCTCGCGGTGTGCACGGCACAAAGACTCGCAGATGGAGTCGAGTCAGTCTCGCCTGCGTTCTCGTAACCTAGCAACAATATATTTAGGGCTACACTAGAAAAATAGGTAGCATTTTTTTTTACCAAAACAAGGGATTCATTATACACAAGTGCTCTTGGAACGGAACTCCCGCGAATAGCTGGGGATTACTATAGATCACACACACACACACACACACACACACACACACACACACACACACACACACACACACACACACACACACATTTCTAGATTGTACGTTTTCTATTGCACTGCTGATGTGGGATTCTATTCTATTCTATTCTGCTTAATTTTTCTGCTCCTAACTCTGTACTGTCCACTCTCTGCCATAAAGCTAATTTCCCTAATAAAGGTTTCTCTCGTTTTTTTAAAGTCAGACAGACATCAGTAATCTTCGGCACCAGTGACATCACAGCACCACAACCCTTCCTCAGAGCCCGCCCCCCCAGAATCAGCATTCCTCTACACGGTTCACGAAGACACCGTGAAGAGTGCGGCTAGCATGGACACGCGAGCCACGCCCTCTCCAGCCAACAGCGAAGAGGCGAAGTGAGCGCATGGCCCTCCAGGGACCGCCACCATCCAAACGCCACAGTAACGGGGAGCGCTCTCAACAACCATTCACTTTTCTATCAGCAGACAATTAAAAACAACCGGTCGCAGTTACTGAGGGGTCGCCCACTCGACCAAGTCAGAGGAATCAAACGAAACTGATGAGTCATCGGCTTTGCCGCGTCCTCCCAGGCCCTTCAGGATGAAGCAGACAGAAGCGATTCAACAAGTGGAGCGATCAGCTGTGGCAGGCGAATGGAGGTGGGGGGGGCTTGTCAGGAAACCTCCCACACCGCAACATCCACAAAAGACACGGCAGAGCTGCAGTTAACCGGAGCAGTGTGTCTGCGCGGGCACCGGGCTGCGACTCAGAAAGCATCTGGAATGAAAGACCAGCACAAAGCTCAGCCTCTTCCCTGCATTTGAGTCACACCAGCGAATAGGAAAGTCCTTCATGAAGCAAGAAAAGACACGTGGGCTCGAAGACTGCAGCCGGATCGTGCTGGTGGATCCACACACTGTTGATACTAGTGGGCCGATCGCGTTCTTCCAGTTCCGACCCGATACACGGCTGTCGATGCAGATTCAATATAATGCATTTTCTTTTTACTTCAATATTAGCACTATTTTTGCTGAAATTGTGCTGTTTGTCAATAAGGTTACATCACAGAATAAACTACTGAGCACTTATTAGAAGAGCAAAAAATATAAACATCGAATTTAAAGGCATTTCAAAGGAATTTATTTATTTCACTTCACAAAAAGGCAGAAACGGCTGTAAAATGTTGTAAATATCAAAAACTACTATCTCGGCTGGATCATGACCATTTTAGCAGCAACTACTGTGTAAAAAAAAAAAGCAAAACTCATCCATTTTAAATAAAGCGAATGGAGTTTAAGGTCCAGCACAAGCTGCGGACTGCGCCGTCCGACCGACGTCCGATGACGGACTCGCGACTACATTGGACCCGATGCGGAATATCGGATCGGGCCCGTCTCGACTGAGGAACGGCATTTAACTGGAAACATTAACGTGTAACGTACCAAAATTCATATTTATATTCACAAAACTATTTAGCAGAACAGAACATAATGCCTGGCTGAGGAAATATATATGAACCTAAACTGGGGGGGGGGGGCAGGGCTAGTAGATCAGAGTAATGGACTTTATTTGATATTATAATTTAAATGCTAATATAGTTACAGCACCAAGCACCTCCTGAGAGCTCCGCCCACATTCCTCTCCAGCCCAACACTCTTGTGTAAACTTGTCAGCCCTGTAACTAAGAAGCAGGCCAAGCAGGCATGACGTCACAGGAATTAGAGCAACAGGTCTGGGTGCCACTTCAGCCTGGGCCAACAATGGCCAGCGCAGGTTTGCGTCAGAGGATTACAATGCACTGGTTGGGGCTGAGGCCAGGAACGCTGCGCAGAAACATCTAATACCGGTCCTGGGTGGGGAACACTGTTCCTCCTCCAGTCCACCTCTTCATGAGCTAAATCTGAGCCATTAAAGGCCAAACCTCCTGCACAGTGCTGATCTCGGGCACATTTAAGGCCAGAAATTGATTTAGCAGGTTGTAGTGAGGCCCACTCTTGGTGTGCGATGCAGAAAGTGGACTAAGGACTGTAGCAGCAGCACAACAGCAGCAGCCGCCTTTAGATCAACATTGCAAAATAACTACTGGGCCAGGAAACGGTCCCGGGTCATAAACCGTCAGGTGCCAGTTCTGAAAGCACCCTCAGATGTTGCATCTGAAGCCGCTCTCTAATGATTGTGTCCTAAAATCTACTTCAAACGTCTCGCGGCAGAGAAGCGCTGTGCTGTGCTTTCACCCCCCGAACACCGAGAGCCACCTCTAAAGAAACGCGCTGCTTAAGTGAAGCCACTTCATTTCAACCGCTGATGGAAATTCACCATGAAAATACTGCATAAAGGGGAGGGATTTGCTCCCAGTAAATTCACTTGGGAATCACAGTTATAGCACTGTGGGGTTCATGAACGTAGGTGAGCCGTTGTGTCAAATATAGTAAAAACTGTCTGTTATGACCAAGCTAAGGTTCGCTGAGGGGAACGGCCAGAGGTCAGGGGTCAAACAGTGTGATCCTATGCTGGAAAAGGCACAGCGTTCAGGGCCTTCCGTATAAGAGACAGGTGATGCGCAACGTAAGGGAGCTAATTCAGTAGCAGCCACACGACTGCAGCCATAATAGGGAAGAGTAGGTTAATATTACAGAGGAGGAGACGTTAAAGCAGAGGGTGGAGTGTTGAATACCTGTATTGGCCAGAAGGAGTCTGGAAAAGGCTGTAAGAACTGTAACAGAGATCTTGTTTCAGAACAAGCTACTGGTTTCTCAACTGACCATAACACTGAAATTACTAAAACAGTGGAAGCCTCAACCGTCTGACTGCCTACTCCGCCGTTCACTGACAACAGCTTCCAAAGAGGGAATCTGGGGCAGGTTTCATGTTTCCACAGGTAAAGGGGACAGCGGGGGTCCCTGCCCTCCCACCCCTGTTCGCGTGTGTCGGAGGCTGTAGCGGAAACGTCCGCCGCCCTTTGAGCCGACGGAACGCCTCACAGTCAGGATAGAAAAGGTTTTGGACAGAAGCGAAGACTACGTTTTTTCATCGCAACAAGTCATGTCACAATACGTAAAGAATAGAGTTTCTGTTGTGTATGAGCCTGCCGAGAAAAAGCAGAGACTGACGAATGTATTGGGACACTATGCCCAGGTGCCACAATACTTTAGTCCCGCAAGGAACGTGCCCACGGCTTTTCCAGGCAGAGCAACCGTCAGTCTGTCATCGTCAGATAGGGCTCAATGAGACCTTTCCAACGACACCTCAATCGCCATAATAGTCACGGGAGATCTGTTATATCAGTCATCTCGCCCAGGTGTCCCATTACTTTTGTCCAAGGGGATAGCTCCTTTTCTCCCAGGGCCATTATGGCAAGAGCTCACCGAACCCTATCTAACTGTGGAGTTCACATTTAGAGTGAGAGATACATTTTTCATATTTAACATTTAGATTTAAGATCATTTAAGG
>JBBPDB010000019.1:15065474-15076407 GCA_037974465.1 Brachypetersius altus
GTGAACCGTACCGAACCGTGACCCCAAAACCGAGGTACGTACCGAACCGTGACATCTGTGTACCGTTACACCCCTAGCTGTGTGTCTGTCCAAATGTGTGTGTTTACGTTTTGGTAGAAATCTGGGTCAGTTTTAGCATGGCTGACTTGATCGGTGCTGAAACACATTGTAACTCCTGTCCCTGGGTGACTGGGATTTTGTCTGTTCTCTTTATAGGCTCTGGGATGAACAGCCTGGACGGCCTGATCGGGGCCGAGGAGCAGGTCATCAACAGCAAGAACAACATCAACGATAATGTGGTAAGAACCTACCGGCCTGCCTGCCGCACCACACGCTCGCCTTGATTAACCTGCCCTGAAATGCAGCTTTGCTTCATATTTATCTCACGTCACAAAACAGTAATAGCTCGCTTTCGCCTCTCCCGCTTGCCCAGCTCTGGTACGGCAGCACCCCATGCTTTCAATTCATGCTATAAGCGATGAGAAAAGAGCCTTCATGTTTTGATCATACATTATTTTTTGGTATTCAGAAGTCTGTGGAGTGTTTTCTTTAATGCAAGTTTAATACGTTTTCTCTGCACTCACACATGAAGCCTTTTTTATAATTCATATAACTGTGGCTGTCTCCTATTCTCTAGCGGAAGGCTCCTTGGAGTACGTTTCATTTAAATCTTAGTTGTCATTGCATGTCATATTTTGCCAGATGTTCCAGTCATATTCCTGCATCCCGGTCTGGGCTCGAAGCCTATGAGTAACTGGGATTAAACTGCATGTTGTTGCACTGGACTGAGTGTGTTCTAGTCACTCTGTGTGCAGTGTCTGCATGCTAGCATGCCTTATTTTTTTTACCTAGAGGTTTGTGCTGAAAACCTGAAGCCTATCAGTTAATGCCTTACTCACACAAAGACTTGTCCGTGGTTAATTATGGATATGAACGATACGCGCAGGGAGAAACAGACAGAATGGCTCAAAAAGAAGTATTTCATTGTTCTGACTTTGACTCAATTCACGCAAAATCTTTAACGATAACTCTACTCCGGTGCCGTTTATAGACATAGTACAGAGTAAAGACACCTAAACAGACAGAATTAACCGTCCTTAACTCTCTATGTGTTTATTACGCCTTCAATGGCACTCGCTAAATTTAGTTTCAGGTTTAAAAATCATGGTTGAGGCTCATGTTTGGACAGTGTTCAGTGTTTTTTCTTGGTTTTTTAAAATTATTTTCTACATTGGAGATTAATATTGAAAACAGACAAAATGACGAAGGAACACTGCAGTAAACAGAAACAGAGTTAAAGAAACCAGAAACCAGACCCTGTTCTGTAATAAGGGAATGATGGACTGTTGTGTTTTACTGAGTTCAGTGGTTCTGGCCATAATGTGCAGTAGAACCGTAGTGGAACAGGACACTAACTGTGGACCGACCCGACCCTCACAGCTGATGATCCATACACAGTAAGAAGGAGAGGAACTCCACTAATGAACACTTGACGAAGAAACTGCTGTTAATTAAACACAATTCCAGGCCGATTCCTCATGAATCTGAGTGAAAAAAGGCCAAGAGTGTGCAAAGCTGTCATCGGAGCAAAATTTTCAATATTAATCTACAATGTAGCCGATAATAAACACAATAGAAATCGTTGGATGAGAATGTGTGTCCAAACTTTTGACTGGTAGGGTATATATACACATTGAATGAAATGCATTCGTGATATGTATTAATGTAATGCATACTGCTATTGAGGCTAGTTATTTACAGAGATTCCAAAAATAATAACACATGGCCTCGTTTGGGTCATTTTTCTAGCGTATCCTGACTCAGAAATCACCGCCGTGCTACTGACTCTAAAGTATTTGTGACGTTTTCTCCCTTATGAACTTTGGGTTTGATGTGAATCATGTCAGTGTTGAGTGAACCCAGACTAAACTATCTATATCAGAATCAGAAATCCTTAATGATCCCGGAGGAAATTGCTTCTGTGGTGACTGCCACAACACACAGAGACAGAGAGACACAAGAATAATGTCAAATAAAATCAATCTCAATCAAAATCTCTGGACAGAAAACCACCACAATATGAATTGACAGACTATGCAAGATACAGAAATGCTCTGTATAACATCTTTCTATTAGTAAGTAATGCAGCTGAGTGGAAAAGCTATTAACACACCTGGTGGTTTGAAATAAGTTATGGCTCTATTAGAAGTTCAGTTGTAATTATGAACTATTAAGTAATAAAAGTATTGACCAAGTAAAATTGCACACGAATACTAATGCACATTAGATATTGCAAGTAATTAAGTGATTTATTTGTAATATATACAGTAATCCCCCACTTTTCGCAGGGGTTACGTTCCAAGTGCCCCCGCGTAGAGTGAAAAACCGTGATGTGGTGTTTTGGTAAAGAAAATGTCTAAAATTGCCTATTTTTATAGTGTAAACCCTAAATATGCCCCCAAATATGCACCCAGAACACTTTGCATTACCCTTAAATAAAAAAATTTAAAGGTAAATAAATAATCAGAATCAGAAAACTATTGCTTAAAAAACTGTTAGCATTAGCGGTTAGCCTTAGCAGCATACGGTGAGCGAAAACAAAGACTCGTACACAAAAGAAACATTGAAATAACTCTCTCTACCCACATAAGGCACAGCTTACTAATACTAAATAAACTTGAGATAACTTGAAAATGGGGGAGGGGGTTAAAACACTAAAATACGTGGACAAGACACGGAGCAGTCATGCTACACGCTGCAGCAGCTTTCTCTTCTTCCTCTTTTTATGGCGGTTGTCAGCTTTTCAGTGTAATACAGTTCGGTTCTCAGAAAAATCCACGTCAGACTGAATGCCGATCCGCGTAAAACTGAGGGGTCACTGTATATCACTTTCTGCTTTGGTCCAGATCGAGGGAGGTCTTTTTTTAACCTTTAAATCTTTTGCTTTAAACCTTTTGCTTCTCTTAATTAACCCACAGCTCTGCTTAAGACAAAGGTGCTATTTGTGTAACAACTCACAATATACCTTTGATATATCGGTATGCCTCACTGTGTTCACACGCTTCCACCCACACAGCGCTCACTCACTGACCCTCTCTCTCACTTACGCTGCCAGAGTGAGTAACTGTGGCTGCCCTGTCTGTGTTGACAGGTGATTGATGAGACTATGGATGTTAAAGAAGTGATTTACAGTGCTGAGAAAGTCAGCGTTTTGAATGGTGTTGACCCTCTGGTGAGTATAATGCCCTCCAGTGGCCACTGTTGGGTGCTGCTGGCCTTTACAGTCCAAGATGATGATTATAATGATGATGGGCTTCAGGGATGAATCCAGGAGTTGATGCAGTAGATCAGACCTCTTTCCGATCAGGCTGAGCGCGAACAGCAGCTCGCGGATCTACACTCCGAGTTTTTTTGTTCTTGTCCATCCTGTTTGGGTCTGCTGCATGTGTATGTCTTTATGTGAATGCACCGGAATGGAACCTACATCTGATCACAGTTTCCATCCCTCACAAAAACACGTTTTGGTGACTGGAAAGTAAACGCAAAGATATGCAAGATAAGGATGCTGGCAGGTCATGAGTGGTAAAAATGCGGCGGAGGTTAGAATGAACACACTATTGTCAGGCGTGTTATTTCCAATCACATCAACTCCTCTCATTCTCTCTAGCTCAGTGCAGTGGTAGTAGATCTAAACAGGGCCCAGTATGTCACTATGTCATGTCAGATGAAGGAGGAAAGCATCTGATAGACCGCTGTTGGGGAAGTTTAGTGCTGCTCAGTGCTTTTCTCCATAAGCCATGCATTCGCTGTACACCTAAAGATGCCTGAACCTCTCTTTTAACAGTTCAGCCGCGGTGGGGACCAGGAGATATACCGCCCTCTGGGGGAGGAGTTTAGCTTCGGAAGCAGCACTCTGATTGGCTTACTGGTGATTGCAGTGGCCATAGCAACTGTGATTGTGATCAGCCTGGTGCTGCTAAGGAAGAGGCAGTACGGCACCATCAGCCACGGCATTGTGGAGGTGAACCTCTCTCTCTCTTTCTCTCTCTCTGTCGCTCGCTCTCTCTTTTTGTCTCTCTCTCTCTCACTCACTCTCTCTCTCTCTCTCTTTCTGTTTCTCTCTCTCTCCCTATCTCTCTCCCACTCCCTCTCCCTTTCTGTCTCTCTCTCTCTCCCTCTCTCTTTCTGTCTCTCTCTCTTCCTATCTCTCTCTCACTCTCTCTCTCTCTTTCTGTTTCTCTCTCTCTCTCCCTATCTCTCTCTCTTTCTGTTTCTCTCTCTCACTCCCTCTCTCTTCCTATCTCTCTCACTCTCTCTCCCTATCTCTCTCTTTCTGTCTCTCTCTCTCTCTCTCTCCCTATCTCTCTCTCACTCCCTCTCTCTTTCTGTTTCTCTCTCCCTCTCTCTCTCTCTCTCTCACTCCCTCTCTCTTTGTCGCTCTCTCTCTCGTTCTCTTTCCATCTCTGTCTCTCTCTCTCTGGCTCGCTCTCTCTCTATCTCTCTCTCTCTGTTCCTGTCTTCTCTCGCTCTATCACACTATCTTTCTCTCTTTCTCATCCTCTCTTTCTCTCTCTCTCTCTCTCACACACACACACACACAGAATAATGAGTCAATGTATTTTTTTTGGGTAATACTTCATTAAAGAAATCCCAGGACTGACTCGGGATCACTCCCTGACGAGCCTCAGCGCTAAAATGCCGCACTATCAGATCAGACCCACTTGCATGGATTGTTTGTTTGCTTGCTTGAGAGCTCCATTATCCTCGTCTGTGTTCTGAGTGTATGATAAATGAATGAGCAAGCTGGGTTTTTTTGGCAATAGTTAGAGTGTGTAGGGCAGAATAACAAAATATATCGTGGGCCGTGAAAGCATTTCAGTGCGTACAATATAACTGATATTCCCAATTATTATTAAAAAACTGTATTATTATTATTACTAGTAGTAGTGGTAGTATTCTTATTAAGTTAAATGAATTGACTTCACTGCTAGATGATGCCAGTGCAGTAATACCCTTTAGTAGAAACATCTAAAATTGGGTTTTTAAATGTTTTACATTCAGTTGTATGTAAAGCTTTAGACTCCACTGGTCAGAAATTATATTTTGTTGTTTTTTTTATTTTGTCCTCTAGCCTTTAAGAACAGAAACCTGGAGAAAAATGGCATATTTAAGCCTGAAATGCGAAGCGAGTGCTGTAATATGTTCTGTTTTCGGACAGGTTGACCCCATGCTGAGCCCTGAGGACCGTCATCTTAGCAAGATGCAGAACCACGGCTACGAGAACCCCACCTACAAATACCTGGAGCAGATGCAAATCTAGCCTGGGCCATCAGGGGGCGCTAAGGGGCCACAGAATGGTGAACATACTACTGACCAATAATAAAACTGCTCTCTTCAAATCATTACATGTATCTGAGGTGCATATTCTGGTTCATTAAGAAACACAAACATTCTTTAATACTGCTACTACTTCTACTACTGCTACTGCTGTACCATGGAGCTCTGTTTCGCTGATTTACTCTCTTCTTTTAAAAGGCGATCGCTTTTAAACACGGACGAACGAGATTTCGAAATTAATCACCGATCCTGAGATTCGAACCTGTCGTTATTTGAATGTCTTTATTTGAAATGTTCATTTTTTTGGAAGCACAATCCAGATCAAACGAATCGTCGTTCGAGAAACGCGAACGAGAATTAACAATCAGTACGAAGACACTAAGTTCCTTTCCGACATCGCCATGTTCCATGACTAATATACAATCTCTCTCTCTCTCTCTTTTTTTTTTTGTGTTTGTTTTGGTTTTCATTTCAATAGATTGCTTGTATATGAAGGTTATTTGTACCAACCTAAATGTATAGTGAATCAAACTGAGAAAATATGATAAGTGAATTGATTTCATTTACTTTCTATCATTTTATTATTACAAACAAATGATATAAATATATGAATATAAAGTAGATGTTCTATTTCCTAGGGCTTTTTTTTTTTCTTTCCGGGACTTAAATGCTGCCTGGGATACTAGTTTTAAGCTTCGAGATTAAAGGATGAGCTTGGTTGGCCCAAAAAAAAGCTGATGCTATCGCCTGAATGACCCACGCAGAGCCGTTAGATGGTCTCTGACTGATGAATGATATGGGGTGGATCCCTGCAGATGTTTTTCGATTTTAAAAATGCTTTAGGGTTCCATCAGCTGGTATGTTGATGATCGCCCCACTTCTTTGGACTAATGAAACGGTGCCCTTTTTAAAGATTGTGCTTATTGGTTGGATTGAGGCTCAGAGGCACAAGGCTAGAGGCCTCCAGATTCCCATATCTGATGTAAAATTAATGCTAGAAACTCATTACGATGATGGTAGTTTGGAACCAATTGAACTTAAAACGTTCAGACAGACTTTTCCAGAGTGGTTAAAGCCCCAGGCTTGCATTTAGAAGGTGGCCGACACCAATCTCGCAGTTTCAGTAAACCAACAATAATGTGGTCTCTGAGGAACTGCTGTCAGAAAACAGCGACATGATGGGACCTCTGGGCTGGAGGCTGGTGCATGGAGATTAGAAACCTCACCCCTGAAAGCAAAACTTGTGTATTCTTCAAGAAAAAAACAAAAAACAAAAAAAAAACCCCAACATTGCATCATCTGGGTTTATTTCTTTCCCTTAGTAATGTCTTTGTATGCCTGTATAGTTGATGTTGCAATCATGGCTTTTATGGAGGACAACCTGTGGTGTGCTTTGTTCTTATATAAAATGATACGATATATATATAAATATATTTTTAAGTTTGTTTTTCTATTTCTTTCCTCTTCCTGTGACAGTATTTCTGTACGTGACTGTCTCACTATGCACCCAAATGGCTTCGATCTTGAACCCTGTATTTGCCTGCTTGATTGTAGGATGGGTTGGAAGAGTGAGGGGGGCGGGGACTAATATAAGGCGCATATATTAGTAGTAAAATATGATCGACTCCTATGGAAATGGCTTTATGGTTACAAGCGGGAAACACATCAATAAACTCACTACTTCCATAGAGTCGTGTTTTCTTTTCTTTTTTCCTGCTCTTCGCGTTCTCCTGCTCGGTCTGTTCTGTTCAGGCCAGGCCGGGTTGACACCAGGAATAAATGAAGAGAGCTTTAAGAGTTTTGCAGGCCATTATGAAGAGAACGATCTACAGTCCGTGCCAGAATTATTGGTCAGAAAACTAAAAGTAAGGACACTTGCACTGAAAATATGAATATAATATTTAAAGGTAAACTTGGACAAAGGAAATATAAGGCATCATCATTTATTTTTACCATGTGTCACAATTATTGGCACCCCTAGAAAACAAAATCGTAAGATAAGATAAACCTTTATTAGTCCCACAAGGGGGACTAATCATCATGTTTATTATACATATAAGACGATTTGGCATGATGACCGTCCCTAACGAAAGACGTTTGTTCCACGTTTGACCTGACGCGAGTCTGTTTCAGCGATGACTGGCGGTAAAACGTGTTTAGAAGCGAATGCAGTCCTCGATGTGCTGCAGTGCAGAAACACACGGCCGCTGGGAAACCTGGAC
Organism: Brachypetersius altus; assembly: GCA_037974465.1. Classification (NCBI taxonomy): domain Eukaryota; kingdom Metazoa; phylum Chordata; class Actinopteri; order Characiformes; family Alestidae; genus Brachypetersius; species Brachypetersius altus. The sequence continues at coordinate 15,073,034 of JBBPDB010000019.1, forward strand.
GGCCTCTGATGAAGAAACAAAATTACATTTGTAAACACTAAAAAGTCCCTGCGACACTAATGGCTCCATTCTGCATCGCAAAAACCGCCGGCGTGACGGCGAGACTAATGAGGCGGCGGTGGAGAGGCAAACTGAGACTGCTGGACCTCGAACTGTTAAATTGTACTGGTGTAATAAACCCACCTGAATGGAGGGAACTGTGCAGCTTTTCCCATTTTGCTTGTATTCATTTAGCCTTCTGTCAAAACCTCATTTCTCTCTATTTATTTAAGAGACATTATTACAGGAGAGATTTCCTGAAGACTTATGATTCAACTCGAGTGCAGTTATAACCCAAACCACAGCAGAGAAGCAGCTGACCGCTGTTTATTGTGGTCGCACTATAAGACACTTTTTTTACCACAAACTGCAGGAATAACATGATCTTAAAACAAGAACACCAGACTTGGCTGCAAGGCAGTGAAGTATTCTGGTGTCTTTCAATATGAAATGATTATAGTAAGTTTTTAGAGATAGAATGGTTTCTAGAAATGGATCAGAATCTGCACTGAGAGGCCGGGTGGTGTTTTTAGTAAGGGGTGCTAAAATTCTCAGGAGCATTTATGTGACCTATGCAGTGATTTCATGCAAATTGAATTAAATATTTGTGATCATTCGCATCTAAGAGTATGTGCTACAGCATAATATGACGAGAGATGACAACATGCACATACAGCAGCTTACACACACCCTGCTCGCTCTTTTATGAGTGAACTTAATGCAAATGAGCCGCGCAGCAACCAATCAGTGTTGCGGTAACGGATTGGGTCACGCCCACAGTACCATCCCGAGAGGCAACATTCATAATCACATATATATATATATATATAAAGATAAAACACATTCCAAACACAAGGCCTTGTTAGTTTTAAAGTAATAATAGGCTTTGGGTCTCCATTTTTTAGCTTTTAGCTCCATTGACGACACCCTTTCTTTGTTCATATAACGTGTAAAGTGTCCATTTGTCACATTCTTCTCTGCATTTAACCCATTCACCAAGTGAAGCAGCATGTGGGGACGGTACCTTTTGTAGTGGTGCCTCTGGCACAGGGACGTCACTAGGATGGAGAGACAAGGGGGCCTTAGCCTCCAGGGTTGTGGGAAGGAATTAGTGTGTATAGAGGCTGAACACTTTTCACCAAACCTTTCTTTTCATTTAAGGAAACCAGTAAAGTTAAGCAGTGAACAGTTATGGACTGCTGAACTGAGTACAAGCGGCGCTACCAGAGAAATATTACTAAATGGGCTCTGGTTGCTACTTGCTAACAAGCAGCTCACTCTGTGCAGTTAACGGCGATATTTTTTTAACGCCGATACTTTTTAACGCCGTTAACGGCCCAGCACTAGTTTAAAGTGACATCGTGAGAGTCCCGTAGTTGTGGTGAGTGTATGCTGCTGTGTGCAGAATGTCAGCAGTTCAGAAGTACAATAACTGTGTGGATATTGCAACCATTTCTTGCTGGAATAATAGAAGAAGAAGAAGAAGAAGAAGAAATTTTTCCGAGACGGAGATTGTGCGCTTGTTACAGAAGACGACAAAGCATGAAGCTACTGCAGATTATAACATTACATAAATAAATAAAACTATGTATGTGTATTCTACCTGCATTCCAGGCCTCCTCCAATCACAAAATACTACTGACAAGAAGCCTGGTGTCTTTCAAGTCACATAAAGCTTACAGATTATAAAAATACATAAAAACAGAAACTCTACAACAATATCTCTTCACTGACATTTTAAATATACACTTTTTTTTTCTCCATTCATTTTGTCACATTCAAGTCTACCTGCATTCTAGGCCTCCTCCTCCAATCACAAAACACGAGCCACACCGGGAGAGTGAAGGCTGGATCTCTTTCAGACCGGCCGCTAACACTTTGTCATACAGATCAACACGCTTGGAGGTCACTCACTGCCAGCTGTGTCACATTAAAGATGCTATTTTGGCATCATACTGAGTGAACGAGGACAAGGGGGCTGTCCCACCCACTCAAAGACAGAGAGGCCAGTTGTGCTCTTTCTGAGTCCATGAAAGGCTGAGGATCAAACTCACACTTTCTTGATTATCCGTCCAGTGCTAAGACAGCCACACCCCTCAGAGGTCCCTTTCAAAGCTCTGCAGCATCCTCAGCAGCGTAGACGTCCCTGACTGTCACCAAACATTTCATCGCATTAGGAATCTCAGGCTCCATTCATAACCTCTAGGAGCTTGGAATGTTTTTGCTCAAGGACAAACACCGGAAGCTTCCAGTACTTCCAGCACTCTAAAGCTTATTTACTGCCGTTAGATCAAAACTGCTGCAATCGACTTACCCTTCATTTATCTAAGTATCCCCCTGTTTTGCAATTTTGCAGGTATGTTGCAGTTTTAAAGTGTATAATAGATAAATAGGTACTTTCTAAGAGTTCAAAACGATTACATTTCTTGTTTTTTCTTTGCAATAAAGGACTGCAGAATTGTAACTCCGAGAACTTCCCAAAGTAAGAATTATAAAGAGCTTGCAAGAAGAATAAATGACGAGTCGTTTTGACCATCGGAAACTGAAATCTGCCTAAAACTCCAGGCGAAATGGGGACAGAGTGACACAAAAAGAGGGCTGTGTGTTCTTATGAGCCATAACATGCTTTAGTCTGCAGTCTTCTGATCTGAGATTTACAGGACACTTCCTCAAAAGAGTTTCATCAGTTACTGTTGGATGATGACGCCTCACTTCGCATTTGATGTGGCATCAGTGTCCTGAGATCAGGTTGACATGTAAACTCAGGCCATGTTTTTGTGTCACCTGTTTGACTGTGAGCCGTGACAGACAGCGTTACAGTCACTTATTTGGCAAAATACAGGTCTCAGCAAAATTGATCTTTATGTGATAAATTGGTCTCTGTGATCGCTGGCAGTCCAGCAATTGTGAAAAGTGTAGAAGTGTATCAGATTGGCGTCCGTTTGACTAACGTTAAGCAAGCTTGCCCAAAATGCATGTCCAAGTTCCACAAAATAGTTAGGAAATCTCAAAAATACTCATTTATGTGGTTTCTAACACATACTGCTCTCAATAAAGGTGGACAAAACCCAGGCTTCAGGATTGTTCCGGCTATTATTTTGCTATGCAGCATATTGTTATGGATAACAGCATTCTAGCCATGTTAGCTAGCGGAGCCGTTTCAGATGCAGAGCGCCGGTTCTGTTACTGTACTTTAACCAGGGGCGTAGCACCAAATTCTGGGCCCTATGCACAAGCATTGGACATGGGCCCCTGTAAGCTTGGGGTTCACAACTACCTACAACTAACCTCACTACTAATCTAAGAACTCTTATATGTATAACAAAAAAAAACTT
>JBBPDB010000019.1:15100413-15111728 GCA_037974465.1 Brachypetersius altus
TGCATGTTATTGTGTGTGTGTGTGTGTGTGCGTGTGTGTGTGTGTGTGTGTGTGTGTATGCATGTGTGTATCTCCTGTAGTACCATTCAACCAAGAACTGCACAGAAAATCCAATTATCAGACTAGCAACAATATGCTGCGTCCCGAGTGGAGCTTGTGCGGTTCCTCCTGTGTGCAATAACACTTTGGCTCGGAGGGTCATTAATTGCAGAAGAGAAGTGGAAGCTACTTTTCCCTCCCACCTAGAACTTGGTGAACCTGCAGCCCCACAAGTCCAGGGGAGGGTCCCTGGGGTCTCTAGGGGCCCCACTGTGCTGATCTTGCATGTCTAGAAGGAACTTCAGCTGTATATAATTACTGCTTGCGATCAAAGCTGCACAATCCGGCCAAACTGAAACCGCGCCGCAATTCATCTCCATTGTTCAGGGAAAATTGGAACATGAGGCTTATTTTATTCATTTTTTTCCCACAAAACACATCAGTAATTGGCTGGATATTGTAGAAGCAAGGCGGTGAATTGATAAGAAGGGCTGTGAACTGTGTGTTATGCTCCGAGAAAGATAAAACACCCTGAGTTTTCCGATCACCGCCCGAAACGCCACTGAAACGTTATTCATGTTTACAGTAAACCCCCAGGTTTACGCGGATCGGGACTCGCGGATCCAGTCACACGTGATTTTTTTGGGGTTTTTTTTGAGAACAAAATTGATCGTTTTACACAGACATTTTCAGAACAACGCGGAACCGGCAAATATTCTCCACTTTTTTAATATTTTCGTGCCAATATGTTTTTTTTTTTTTAAACTCATTTTAGTTCTTCTGGCTCCCCGTGTATGGCCTCTCTCTTTCTCTCTCTCTCTCTCTCTCTCTGTTTCTCTCTCTCTGTCTGTCTCTCTCTCTCTCTCTCTCTTTCTCTCTCTCTCTCTCTCTCTCTTTCTCTCTCTCTGTCTATCTCTCTCTCTCTCTCTCTGTTTCTCTCTCTCTCTCTTTTTCTCTTTCTCTCTCTCTCTCACTCTCTCTCTCTCTCTCTCAGTCTGTCTGTCTGTGTCTCTCTCTCTCTCTCTCTCTGTTATGTGCCCCTGTACACAAGCCAGCAGTGATTTTTGTGTTTTTGCTCACATTAGAAACAAATTGAAGAATTTAATGAATTTGGTTGATTTTACAGTTTGTGTCCAACTAGGACTTTGGCATTGATCTTGTATCTCTAACCGGTCAGCCTGCTGCTTCTTTTTCAAAACATAGTTTATAATGCAAGCAGAATACAAATCTATACATTTTCTACTTTTTCATATCAGATCATTTGCATTGGCTTTAAACTTCAATCAAAAGAAAGATTTCAACCTTTTTGCGCAATTATTCATGAAGTGTTTGGAGGTGAAATGGTACACTGATTCAGATTTGAAGTACTCGCGTCTTCCGAGTTTCTACATCTTCTGCTGAATGGTAATGATAGTGGTGTATTTAAGGTTCTTAAAGAGACGGTAACAAATTAGAAAACGGAACGGAATCCTGGCAACTTAATGGAACGGAAACTTAAGATTTAACTACAGATCAAACAAACAAACAACAAATAGTGCGGATCAAGATCAAAATAAAAGCAGGACATTTCAGAAGTGAAAAAAACTCGTGAAACTCGTATTTCGTACAATAGTTTCCTGTTAGCAGGAGTTTGGAGATGTTGGTTGTCTGGTTCCTCTCACTGCCCGGGATAACTCTGACTCTGCGCAGGTATATTTCACATCAAACCATAATGAATGACCTTCCTTTCTTCCTAATGAGAAAATTATGCAGGATTTTTTTGGTGCTGTTGAGAACAGCCCCTTGAGTGAATGTGCATGTGTAAGTGATGGCATGTCTGTGCATCAGGGAGTGTGTCTGCATATGCGTTCTGTGTGTGTGTGTGTGTGTGTGTGTGTGTGTGTGTGTGTGTGAAGGTTCGGGAGGGAAGGGGGGGGGGTATCTCGGTCACGCTGCCTGAGTTTTATAAGCTGTGGCTAACCCCACTCCCCACAGCTGACTGAATATTAAACAAACACAGCCAAGTGGTTGAATTCAGTCGGGTAAGTACTCAGGCAGGAGGAGCACACACATACATGCTCTCTCACACACACTCACACACACTCTCACACACAGCCCCGGGCCCCACTGCAGCCTGTCTTATTCTTGGCAGCAGCAGAGGAGGGAGGAATGGATTGAGGAGTGAGAGGGGGGTGGAGCCTCCAACGTTTTAGGAGAGAGAGAGAAAGAGGGAGAGAGAGAGGGAGAAAGTGTGTGTGAGAGAGAAGGAGAAAGTGTGTGTGAGAGAGAGAGAGAGAGAGAGAAAGAGGAAAAAGTGTGTGAGAGAGAGGGAGAAAGAGTGTGAGAGAGAGGGAGAAAGAGTGTGTGTGAGAGAGGGAGAAAGTGTGTGTGAGAGAGGGAGAGAAAGAGTGTGTGAGAGAGAGGGAGAGAAAGAGGGAGAGAGAGAGAAAGAGTGTGTGTGTGAGAGAGAGAGAGAGAGAGAGATGGAAGGGTAAAGGATTTCAAGTGAAAGTAAGGGAGCAACAGATGACAGGGAGGCGTGGGGTACGGGACGAAATACAGATCCTTGTGTTTATTTCGCTGGTATGAAAATCTCAGAAATGGCGAAGGGGGAGGTGGGGGATCACTGAAAGTAGCAACATTACTCATTTTTTCTTGTGGTTAGTAGAGAGCGTACAGGGGCTAGCTGCTGCGGGTCAGGCGGGCCGTTTCCTGGTGAAAGCAGGCGTTGGCGCTCGTGAGCGAGAGCGAGTTTAGTGGGTGAGAGTGAGTCACTGTGTCAGCTTGCCTTTGCGGGGGTCTTCGTTAGTCTTCAGTAACGCAGCCTCCAGGCCAAACAGCGGGGGGGGGGGGGACCCCGAGAGCTGGAGGGAAAAGGGGGCAAAGTTCAAATATCACTAGCCACAAAAGTCTAAGCGAGAACTCCGTCCACTCTTGGACCTGTGCCCTGAACACACACACACACACACACACACACACTAATGCGTACCATCCACCACTTTAACGCAGGCTTTCATTCGGCAAGGCAGGTTTCTGGACGTCTACATCAACATCTGAGGAAAAAGGCCTGCAGCATCATCTCAGACACACCAATTATTATAGTCCCTTCATAAAAAGGGTGGTACAGTTGGTGTGAGGAGAATCTAAACATGAGACCACAACAAGACGAGAGACATGCAGCAGAGAAGCCATACACACATCACATGTGTAACATGGCATCCGCTAGCTAACATGGCTAACGCTAGCACTACAGGTAGTCTCCAGTCCAGAGGACGCTGAGTGGCGCTGTGGCTTAAACTGTTCCCACTTCCTGTTAAACACTTAAATTTACCAGAAGTTTGTTTTGTTTGGTTTAATTGTTATGTTGACTGTTATTGTTACAGAGTACTTTAGTTGCTCAGTGTTGGACGCTGTGTGTGTGATGACATCATCAAATAACTAGTCGACTTGACTTCAACTTTGTTGATGAATAAGTCGATCTGAACAAATCTGAAGCTGTTAATGCCCTAATACATATAATCACATCTATCGCATCTATTGATTATTTTTTTATCTATTTATCTATTTGTTATTGTTGTTTTTATAAGAAAACAGGAAAGATGCCAGTTTAGATTTATTTGTACTTGTATAAATAAACAATAAAGTTAATTAATTAATTAATTAATTAATTAATTAATTCATTCATTCATTCTTTCCAGTTTGGTACAAATTTGATACCATAGCAAATTTTTGGTACTGATTTTTCATCAAAAACATTATAAACTTAATACATACACCAACAACAGACCAATCTCTGAACTGACTCCTCTGGCCTACGTTCATATTTTCATTTGTTGTGTATTGCCTTCCAAAAAAGTAAATAAATACATTTGCATGACATCAACCTACAATAAAATCTATGCTCCAGGGTTCCCTAGTGGCCAGGGCTCCATTGGTGACAGCTCCGATCCATGCACTTTTTCCTCTCTTTTTTATTATTGATTTGTCTAACTTGTACTTTTTCCGAAACCCTGGCTTTCTCTCTCTAGGCTGGGTTTATCCTGAGCAACAGAAAAGACTCATCTAATATCAAAGCTCTGTTTGATTTGTGCCTAATTGCTGCATTGCTTTACTGTTCTTCAGCTTTGTAGATCCCTTCCCTCGAAAGTGCCCTTGTTTGCTCACGCATGAGCACATCTTTATACATTTTCAGGGAATAATGCACTGAGTAATGCACTCATCTGATATCAAAGCTCTGATTTGATTTTTGGGCTGTTGCTGGAGTCTGTCTTCTCTTGGCCTTTTCCTTCATATCTCTCTCCTCCCACCCTTCCCTCTCTCTCTCCATACTATTATTTGTCCATTTCCAGCAAACAGTGTCAGCAAAAGCTGATGCTGTGTCCATGCATAACTGTACCATGTGGCAGCATATACATTATATATATAAAATATTAGTGGTCCGAGAACAGAACCCTGTGGGACACCTTTTATAATTTTGTGTGTTGGTGCTTTGCTAGTTATATTTAAAAGCTGATAACAGTCACTCAGGTTGGACCTGAACCAGGAGCAACTAATCTTGGGATTGCCATAATTGTCCACCCTGTTTACTGTGACCTATGGTGTCAAAAGCTGCACTAAGATCAGCATCTGGTCAAAAAAGGGCTTGATTCATTCATTATCTTGAATAATGTTGTATTATTATTATTTGAATTCATATATAAATTCTATGTATGCATGAACATAAGCCTCCCTTTTACTTAAAGTTTTGGATATAATATGAGGATTTGTTTCTATAGTTCGTTTAATCTTTTCCTAAAATTTCCTATAATACAGTTTGCAAAGATTGAAGTAAGAAATCATGTTCAGAGCTTTGATTAGTAATTGCTAACATAAGCGTTATATTGTGCTTCTAGATATATAGCCAATGTTGAGAAGAGAATTTATTGCTGTTGAAATGATTTCCATTGTAGTATTTCACTGCATGCTCTTGTGTTCAGCACCATCAGTCTCAAGCCTGATCTTTAACCCCTGTACCTCAGTGCATGAGGAAGTGTGTATGGCTGCATGCCTGATTCTAAATGATTGGGTTCATCAGTATGTTAAGGGCACTTTTACAATGCAGCTGCATGCTCTCCCTGTAATCTGTGCAGGAATGTCAGATTGGACACTGTCTTTCTCGTATGAAAACAGAGCAAAGCAGCCGCTAATTCAGCTGACTTTGGGTAAAAGCATGCTTGTGTTTTCGTGATTAATTGCTCGTCCTTTCATTTGCCCTCCCTCGCTCTCTCTCTCAGACCTCCCACTGAAACGGCCTCGATCTCCTCCTCTCTCCAGGTAGGGGTTATGAGGGAAGGCTAGTGTTCCAATGTAACAGCAGTGGAAAGGCACGGGTGGTACAGTCATCCTGAGGGAGAGAAACACAGATTGTGAGCAAGGAGACCCAAGCCAAGAGAATGTAAAGGTTACGGCTGATGAAAAACAGCAAAAGATGAGACAACAAGGAGGGAGAATGGGGGGGAAAGAATGAAGCAGGGGAGAGAGCAACTCTCTCTCTCTCTCTCTCTCTCTCTCTCTCTCTCTCTCTGTCTTTCTCCCCTCACTGAGAGCTGATCTCCTCCCTCTTCTTGTGTGGTCTGGAACTCCAAGTCATTCCCAAACAATCGGCATTAATCCAGTGAGTTTAGGCCAGACAGGCCCATCCCTAAAGACTTTTCTCCCTAGCATGGCCCTTCACACACACACTCTATAGACCTCAGGCCCCAGGCCTCTAAAATGCACCCGTACCCCGGCCCCCTGCCCTCCACCACGCTGGGGGCCGTCGCAGTGGGGCCCTGTGTGTCCTAGCCCTCCTCCTCTCTTCCATAGAGGCAGATTAGCCAGTTTCTTGCGACCCTGCCTGGAATGTGTGTCCTGGTGAAACTCGCAGCAAATTGCAGCAATCAGCAATTACTGTAATTCAGCTATTTACCTGACTGTACACATTCATCTCTTTCTCTCTCTCTCTGCCTAATTGCTGCATTGCTTTACTGTTCTTCAGCTTTGTAGATCCCTTCCCTCGAAAGTGCCCTCGTTTGCTTACGCATGAGCACATCGTCATACATTTTCAGGAAATAATGCACCGACAAACTAGAAGAGGAGCAGCAAAAGGGACCAACAAAATGAGCTAATTTACAAAAACACTTTAAACCTGAGAAAAAATAAAAGAGTAGAATTTATTTTATTTTTGTTTTGGAAATAACTGTCCCTTTTTTCATATGTTATACATCATTTGACATTTATATTGTGTAACAATTTCATGATTAAAGATCTAATAAATACGGTTCAAACTTTAAAGGCATTAAAAACCGGTGACATATTTTATAGATGTATGTCAGGACCCCATGTCCTGACATTGCATTAAAACAAGTGCGTGTGTTTGAGCTCGGGGGTTGGGGGGAGGTAACCGGGTCACCAGTCCCCTTATGGCCATTACTGTAATTGCGGTTGGCATTGTTAATTGTTTTTCAGGAGGGCTAATGAGGAGGTGGAGAGCTGGCTTTTGTAATTAGTTCTAGGGGAGGGCAGGAGCGAGGGAGGGAGGGGGAGATGGAGAAGGAGGAGGAGGCGGGGAGGCGTGATTGAATTGTCAGTCCAGGTTATGATTAGGAGGGTGGGCACGCAAGCGTGTGAGAAACAAATTTCATGCCTGTTGATTCTGCGATTTGGACTGGAATGCAGCGTAAGCCTGTAACCCTTTCCTCAGAAGAAGACCGCGCTCTGCAACTCCTCTGCTGCTGTGTGCAGGCCAGCCAGGCAGAAAGAAGGCTGAGACAGACAGATAAACAGAGATACATGAATGAATAGAGCGATTTTGCCAAAGTGCTCTGGTTTGTGTTAGAAGTTTTCATAGGGTCAGATTAATAGGCCAGAGCAAAACTGTACAAAGCGTTTCTGTCCTGTTCTTTTGACCAGGTCAATCTAAAAAAATGTACTCATTCAGTAAGTAACCCCTGAAGTGCTGAGGGCTTTTATGTGAACCCACACTTAAGGTCTTTACTCTCATTACTACATTAGTCTAAGTGTTAAGATGAATTACTGAATGAAACGAATGTTTGCTTTTCTCTGTGTAGAGACATTTGTAAAGGAAACGTAAATACTCAGGTCCAGATGTGCATACAAACATAAGCTGAGTGCAAAATGTGCCTTGAAGGGAATAAAATATGTGCTCAGTTTGCATTTGAATTTAACCCATTTAATCCCACTGGCAACAATTGTTGCCGTTTTTTTTTCTTTTATTTCGGAAGCTCTAAAAGTGTTGTTTTGGCTTTGGGCAGCTAATGCAAGTTAAAAAAAAATAAAAAGAGGATGGCCACGCCCCTTTACATCCAGCCTGCTCCTCTGGAAAGAGATGTTTGCCTCAAACTTGAACAAGAGGAAGTTTGTAAAATACCTTCATTAATAGATATTACTAAAATATTTTGAACACATATTTTCTAAAGGGTCTGCTACTAATATTTAATGAGAATTATATTCCTGCATGCATCTTTTCACCGTAAGAAGAGTAAATGTCAGCAACAATTGTTACCGCTAGCATGACACATAGTCATAGTGCTAGTTGTACTACCTGTCAAAGGTTTTGGCTGTTTATCTTTTTTTGAATCTTTTTATTTTTTATCTTTTTTTTAACTTAAAACTATCAGAGGTCAGGCCAAGCGGTGTTACATGAGATCTTGGTGGGAAGAGCAGCCTCCCGTCGGGCGGTGACCAGCTGGGTAGCTGCGCTCGGATCCGCCCTGCTGGGGGACGGGCTTTGGGGTCTTGGGTCTTTTCAGTGCGTGGATGGCCCTCCACTGGGAGGGGCTGCGCAGTGTAAGTGGTCGCAGAGGGTCTAGAGGGTTCCCTACCCATTCCCTACACATGTACCACATAGTGGGAGTAAATAGGTCAAAATAGGTGAAATTTAGACTTATGTAATTTCCCATTGAGTATAAAACCTACATTTTCACTATCATAACCCCCAAGAAATGAAAAAATATTGTATGTTAGGGAAGTCTAAGGAGTAAAATGCATGCACTTATTTTGCAGGGGAAAATTTGGGATTAAACGAGTTAATGTCATGCCTTCTCTGCGTAGTCCCACCCACTTTCTTTGAGGGCTGCAAGGTTTACAATGCACAGAGAAAAACATGGAATTAACAAGTTCAGGACAAAACAGATGATTGAAGTTCAATGATGAAGAGATAGTGGTGTTAATAAATTAAGTTCTGCCCCACCAAAGGTTTTTAGAGGGCTGTGATTCCACTCTGGTGAAGAAAATAGGTTGTGAAATGATCAGACTGATTGTGTTTGTGCATTCTGAATAAACCCTGAGAATTTAAACATCGCTCTTCTGATGGTAAACATGCTTTCATCACTTCTTTCAGGCTTGTGCCTTTTTTTACCTGCTATGGCTGCTGCCACTGTTAAAGAAAGCCTCTCAACAGGTCTTTATGCAAATGTATGTCTGGTTTATGTCTCCCACACTTCGTGAGGCCGCAAAATGCATATATGCACAAGAAAGAGAAACACATTCTGCAGTTTACCTTGCACACAGCCCATAAACTGCACATTTAGGTTCATTTGCCAGTTTCCTACAGAACGCATGAAGAGAAAGCATCCAACTGGCGCCTTAAACTGGCACAAAATCCTAAACACCGCCTCAGCATTTATGGTAAACTAAGTTTCTCACTCACATTACTGTTATGCTGCTACATTGTCAATATATTGTTTATTTATTGTAGTGTTCTGTCATCCCTGGTACTTTGTTTTGAACTGCTAACTGGAGCCTGTGCAGTAATCAAGAGTCAAGATTCAAGCTTCTTTATTCGTCACATGCATTGTCATACAAGGACAACACAGTGAAATGGATCCTGAACCTCAAACACAATAAAGTAGAAATGAGTGCAGTAGATATAACAGAAATGGAAGTACAATTATAATTTTTAAACAGATCTGAACATAACTATATAGTGCAACACATTTACATTTACAGCATTTATCAGACGCTTTTATCCAAAGCGACTTCTATTCCCTAACTACAATCTCCCTGGAGCAACTTAGGGTTAAGGGTCTTGCTCAGGAACCCAGTGGTTTTGTGCTGAAGGTGGGATCCAAACCCATGACCTCTTGGTCCAGAAGGTTTGTGTAATGTCTACATGCTGTTGTATGTTGCACTGTTGTCCATGGAGAAACATCTCACTCTGTACATGTTCACAGATGCTACTGACAGTAAAGTAACCTTGAACCTTGAGTATGATTCACAACATCCTCAAACAGATATAAGAATAAGAATAAAAGGTAGCAGGTACATTCCAGTACCTTCTAAAGTGCATTTATGAATCACCTTGACTGAACGAATAACATGGGGGGAGGGGGGGGAGGGCAGGATCATCATGATATCTCACCACGAAAGCTACACAGTTACTCGTCCAGTCTCTGGTCATCTTCAAACTGGACTACTCCAACCCTCCACTGGCTGGACTTCCACTGAAGGTAACAAAACCACTTCAGCTGATTCAGAATGCAGCTGCCAGGTCAGTCTTCAATGTTCCAAAGTTCACTCACTCCACACCTTTACTTCAGAACCTTCACTGGCTCACTGTGGCCACTTGCATTAAGTTCAAGTATTTAACTCTTGTCTTCAAGGCTAAGAACGGACTTGCACCCCCATATCAGCACTGATCAAGCAGCATCACTTCTCGTCCTCTCAGGGATTCAAACACAGCTCATCTGTAACCTCCACTTCTCAAAAGAAGAGGGAGACCTGCGTCAAGACTCTTCTCAGTCTCGCCCCACAGTGGTGGAACGGAATCCCTCTTCCGATCAGATCTGAGTCCCTCACTGTCTTCAAGACCCCCCTCTTCAAAGAGCACCTCGGTGACTAACTAAACCTCTTGTTTCTGCTTATTTCTTCCCCCTTACCTCAATGCCTTCCTTACTTTTGCCTTAACCCTTGAATTTCTTCGACAGGTGTGGTTTAGGTGTACCTAGCCTGCTGGCACTTGGTTGAACAGCGGAGGTTGATTTAAGGTTGAAGACCAGATGTGGACTGCTTGAGCATTGATGTACATCACTAAATGCTGTAAATGTAAATGCAATAATTTGAAGCAGGAAAGGAATGTCTGTGCTCTTCATTGTAAGTTAATTTGTGTGTAACTGCAACTGCATGTGTGTGCATGCCTCCAAACATACCTGCTGTGTGTGTCTTTCCAGGCCTGCTCCATGTAAATGGTCAAATGCATGAATATGTATGTGAAGTGTCTGGACAGTATTTAAGAGGAGATATTTAGGCACTAGGGAAGAGCATGGGAGTATTTACACTGGCACACTGTAGGCCTGCCTGGGACACACTTTCAGCTACACTCCCACTTTCCTTCTTCCTTCTTCACCTTCTGTCTGAGCACAGGCGACCTCAGGGCTGTGGGCTCAGCCCTCTGCTGTTTACGACATAATGTTGGCCCTACATTCAAAAGGTTGGGGATGGAATCCCAGCTGTTGGTGTCACTGCTGAGGTTCTCTTGAGCAAGGTATCATCCCCACACACTGCTTCACTTTGTGAACGGGTTAAATGTCGAGAAAGAATTTCACATTGTTTACGAGTTAAAACTGTGGGAGTGACAAGGTGGCCGACAGAGAAGATGTGTAATGGCTAATGGACTGGTGCAGTGCCAACAACCTGCCTTTTAATGAGGATGAAAACTAAAGAGATGGTTATTGACTTCAGGAGGGCAGTACTCTTCTGTAGGTCAACGGCTCCACAGTGGAGATCATCTGGAGCATCAAGTTCCTTGCTGTTGACATAGTGGAGAACATTACATGGACCCTCAACACCAGCTCCATCATTATGCTTCTTGTGGAAACTGAGGAGAGCACACCCCCAGTCCAGACTATAGAGGGCATTCTCTGTCGCTGCATCACAGCATTATACAGAAATTGCTCTGTTTTGGATTGCAAGAGGACGGTGAAGACAGATGAGAAGATCAACAGGGTCTATCTCTCTCTCTTTTATGAACATTTACACCACACACACTGCCTCCACAAAGCCACCAGTAATGTGGAAGATCACACCTCACACATCTGCCTCTCCCTCTTCCTGCCTGGCAAAAGGTTCCGGAAACAGTTCCTTCCTTCAGGTCATCAGACTACCGAACATCAGACAACAACAACCCAATAATAACCCGTACTCACACATACACCTGAACCGAACTTTTGCCGTCTCCTAACATATACACTAGAGCTGAGCGATTCACGACTCATCCGGGTGAATCACCCGGATCCATTAAATAACTCACGAATCACGAA
>JBBPDB010000019.1:15182514-15194775 GCA_037974465.1 Brachypetersius altus
GAGATAGAGAGAGAGAGAGAGTGAGAGAGAGAGAGAGAGAGATAGAGAGAGAGAGAGAGAGAGATAGAGACAGAGAGAGAGACAGAGAGAGAGAGAGACAGAGAGAGAGAGAGAGGGCGCAGTCATGGTGTATTTTGGGACTCTTTGGCTCCGACCTCAGTGCCGCACAGATGTTACGCAGTCCGCTAACCCCCAGCTCAGGCCTGGGCTGAGGCCGAACTGCTAAATCCGTGTGCGGTGGACCTGTTTATTTGGGTTGAGGCTGTGATCTTCGTTGGGCCGGCTCCGGCAGGATCAACTGCGAGGCAAAAGATGACTCGGTGAAATGAGCGAGCGCCACAATTCACACGTTCCTCCGCGCACGGAATGTGAGTTGAGCGCGCTACGGAGGGAGAACGTCACTCAAGCGTTTACTTGCTGCGCACAGTTTTGGTTTCAGGGCTGGCCTCAGTTACTCACCACAGCACCCAGGGAAGGTTTCAGTCCTTGATCTTTAGAAGCTGACAGTGATTGGCTTGATTTGGCACCACGTTGCAAATGATTGGTGGAACCAGGCATCAATCCTGGTCCAGCAGAAAAACGTCACGGACCTCGGAAACGCCTTTACATGAACTTCCATTAAGTTAATGGTGTTCCTGCCTCCTCCTGCAAAGTTCTTATTTTGGAGCTACTTTTGTGCTTTGGACAGTGAGCTACTGAGTTTCAGGGGTAGTGCAGTATTTGAGTAGAGGCATGAAAGCCTATTTATAGAAGGTTCAGCTGAAATGAAGCACCTGTGAAAGCATTGTAGAAGAAAAGCTTCAAATGTGACCTGATCTGGCAAAATGAGTCACAGTGACCCAAGTGAATATCATTGAAAACATGAAAAAATAAAGCTTTAGAGTGATATCTTGGTCAAAGCTGTATCTTAAACGGTTGGTTGTCAAGTTACAGTCGTTTGAATGATGGTATCGCAGCACCATTTTCCAACTGAAAAAACGAGAAAATCGCATTTAAAGCTTTTTGTCAGTTTTTGTTGATATCTTTAACAATCCATAGCCTCCAAAGAGATGCACCCAGTATTCAACAACAACATTATACTACAGGCCTTTAGATACTTAGAGAAATAGATTAAATCAGACTGAAGCGTCAATTATTTCAAAATATTTATTAAATACTTATCAAATCATTCATATTTTTGTAAGATTTGACTTAAACAGTCATTTAAGAACATTTTCACAATTATTTCCATGATGAAACTTTGGGAGATTAATTTTAAAGACCTTTTCTTTCATATAAAAATCGCTATTTTTAATGTTTTTCGACATAATCGCCCCTATCTCAGTAAATAGAACGCCAACTTCCGACTCATTGCGGCAGATCGGGTCACAAATCAATGCTTCCAATAGAAGGTTCCTGTGTTAGTACTGGTTTCAGAAGGAAAAAGTTGTACTGTGTCATCTTTAATCACATATTTCTTGTTGCACAGTTGGAAGGACATGTGAGTCTGTATGCGCAGCAACCTTTCGTTTGAGTGGAGTTTTCCTTTGAGTTGAATCATAGACTAATATCTTCCCAAAACAGAATTTCCTCGGATTCTTTCAATGGAGTTTTAGTGAGAAGAATTACATATTTGCTCTCTCTCTTAAAATTTCAGCGATGAAACCTTAGAAATACAGGAGCTGCGGTGATCCTAAGTCACCCCACTGTTCAGAAATGGTCCTCATTATAACAGTAAACCAGTTGACAGCAGCAGTGCTTCTCTCAGACAGCAGAGGGTTTGCAGCCGGCGTGATTTAGAGCCCTTTATGGTGCTGACTGACACTGGCCAGCAGTTCTGACTGGAGGGGGCTGATGGGAGAGCTGGACAGGTTAGAGGGAGTGGGCGGTGGGCTGCTGTGTTGATGAGTGCACTCTACTGGCTGGAGTTGGTATGAGGAACGCTACCTTTCCCTTTAATGTTTTTGGTCTGAAAACCTGCTCCATTCATTCTGTATGCCTTTATTGCTGTTTGCGTTTTTATCTTTTGCGTCCGTCCAATTTTACCACCAGTCTTAAATATAGTTGGATTTCACAGTTTGAATCCAAATAAAAAAGATTTTTACAGCCTTTCCTTCAGTAAAACAGTGTTACTTTGGGGGTGTATTTCCCCTGTTGCTGTTCTTGGATGTTTTTTATGCCACTCAGTATAATGTAAATATTAAATTCCAGTTATTTTTTTTTCGCTGTCTGATCTAAGAACTATTCAGAAGCCTTTTATTTTAGCAGCCGATATATGATCAGCTGACACTTGTTGACTCAATTCGATGCAGAAGGAGTAGAGATACAGCCCTCAGACGTCAGCATAAGTAGAAGAATCGAGACGAAACAGCTATTTTCAGCTATTTCTGATCCAAATGTAGTGCGGTCTCAGAGTAAAACCGTTTTATATCAGACATTAACTGGTTATCAGGCGCGTTTATTGCAGGATGTCTGTGCTTAAATCATTATGCCGGTGGTTCCAGGCAGCCTGGCCCTTCAGCCAGTCAGCATTTTTGTACTGCGTCAGAGTTGATTAAGTTTCTGTCTGGCCGGCGCGTAAGATTGATTTAGGTTCACTTTGCTGACTGAAGTCCAGTCATTCATTTCAGTGTTGATTTTTCAAGTGGCTGATTAATTCCCTGAATTTGCCAAATTGCGGTTTATTCCATTCCACCCCAGCCTTACTTTTACACTTTTACAATTTACTGTGTGTGTGTGTGTGTGTGTGTGTGTTTCTGTTTGACAGTCCTGGTTGGGGTGGAGTTTGTTTTGCTTGTTGAGGGCAGCAAAACACTCCGACCTAATCCTACCTCTGAACACAGCTGTAGTCTGTGAATGTTTTTTTATTCCTTTAATATTAAGTATCATATGGAAGATTCACGGAATCGGCTGAGATTTAACTGCATTTCCATCATTTATACATGATCATATTCATAATTTTGACAGGTACAGTGGACAGTTTCACTCTGCAGTTCTTCTTATTTCATGCTACATTTACTATACCTGAGCAGTAAGTACTCTGTCGGTTCACAAACTCAACAGAAGAAATGGTAGTTATACAGAGTCCCAAGATGCCTCGCTGTTGTGAGTTCAGCCCTGATTTTAGCAGGTGTGGGTCAGAATATTCATGTCAGTGTTCATAGGGTTCATGATGCGGGAAGAATAGCGAGACTTCAACGCTACAAACCCAAAATACGTACGCATGTGATTCTTGGCGGGCCTTTCTAATGTTTATGAGAGCACTTAGGTTGATTGCACTTGGCCTCATTAAGAAAAAAGAAACCAAAATACAACTCCTCAGGAAGTTGCAACATGGCATGATCGACGACCGAGCTGGACGCCGCCAAAAACAACCGTTTATCCGATAATTGTCCTCGAGGATCTGATGGGGCTGTGTTTTCCCCAGTATCTGGGCAGGCAGAGAATCCTCACCCATGGGGAAGATTTGGGGCTGAACTTGTGAACCGGACCCTTGCTGTGAGCTCCCATGGACAAAAAGGGGAGTGTTGCAGTCTGCAGAAATCAGGAGAGAAATGACTGTGTCCATAGCGACTTCCTGTTTGCAAGATTCATTTCTCTGGCTTTTTCCTGAGCGTGACCCTCCGTACGCTCTCCAGATCTCCCTGATTGCCTGAGCGCTGCTCTTCCTCCTCTCCTGCCCTCCCACCCTCATCTCCATAACCAGCCCCCATCCTCAAATTAAAGCCAACACCACAACCTTTCTATTTCAATGAACCCAAACCCATGACCGGCATCTAACGAGGGCTTCAGATCCTGCTGTTCTGGAGCCAGAGTGCCGGAGAGGCCATTGAATCAGGAGAACTATATTAAGGCAGAAGCTGCCGTGGTTGGCACCCCCATATGCCTGGCCTGACAAACAGCCTGTTTGTTTGGTGGAGCAGTACTGCGGGTGGATCAGAGTACGAGGCGGTGTGGGTACGGCTACAGAGAGGCGTGTGGTTGCGAGTTCCATTTTGGGCTCTATGGCGCAGCAAGTCCCAGCTCAGAAAAACGGCCGTTTATAGAGCAGGTTTCAAACGACTCGAGGAGGCCTTGAGGAAACAGGAATTAATTACCGGGTTCAGTCCGAAGAAGGCCCCTCATTGTTGCACTGTTGACCCATCCGTTAAAAAACAGCCCAGATTAGATTAAGATACAGGATGGGAGATTCATAATATTTATGACTCTCGGACAGACCGGCTTCCTGGTTGGTCTCTGTAACATACCTCATCCAGCATGTCTCCGACCCCCCCCCCCAGTTTCTTTAATACCCCATCTGTGGAAGTCAAGGCCTCGGGTGCTCTCTGCTAACAGTAGCTGGAGCACGTGCTGCGCGAGCACGGAGCGCAATTGCTTTATTATTGCACTATTTTGCTGTTGTCATGAGGCAGTGTTGGTCTTGGCGCCGTTAAACGCAATACGTCACTGTCCAGAGCCAGCTCACACCTCCAGCACTGCTCTGAGAATTGCTGAGTCCAGAATGTGGCGAGGAGTTTAATGGTCTCCCTCGAAGCCAAGAATGGAAAGTCAGATGTGCGGGTTTATTGAACTCACACCGTCCAATTTGTTTTCTGATCTCGGGCAGCGAGGCAAAAACACAACCTTTGCTCTCTAAGAGAGTTACAAGACAAGACAGGTAAACATTTAGACAGCCTAAATAGATGCGGCCGTGGCCCGTGTTTGGACTGCGTATTTATTTCAGCGCCCTCAGACTTGTACATACAAGGCAGAGAGATCGCTTTGTGTTTTTGCGGTTTTTGCACTGTCTTCCAGGGGACAGCGATTCCGACTTCTTAACCTCGTTCACGTTGTTTGTTTTCGTTTCACGCAGCTATTTCTCCCGCTCCGGCAAGTCCGTGAACGCACCCACACAGGCAGACGCTGTGTATACTCTTAAACGTCTCTGTGTGGCTGCTACAGTTTTATCTCAGGGAATTCTGGGGAACTCGTATTTGTACAGGTCTGTGGTCGGAGTAGTGTTCGCTGCGCACGAAGGCAGCCCGGCATCTTTTTTTCTCTCCCTCTGCCGTAGATCATTCACAGACACCTGAGTGTTTGCGAGCTTCCCTCTGTGTTCACTTCTTGCAAATATCTGTTTGGAGATGCACTGTCATCTTGTTTTTGTTTTCCACACGGTTGGAGTCGCAGTTTCTGATATATGTCTCTACCCCGGGAGCGCTTTTGGTCGAGGGCCAGGGACCTATCGGCGAGAGACTGAGCAGAACCCGTTGTGTGGCTGTATGTCCGGCCTGGTTAACATGGTGACGGGCAAGGTGATGGAATCCAGAGAGATTGGGGAGAGCTGACTCGGAGCTGGAGTTCAGTGTGCGGGGGGAGAGAGAGAGAATGTGGGAGAGAGAGAGAGAGAGATTACTGGATTGTGCAAGGAATTGAATGGAAAGGCTCAGGCCGGGTTCAACGTGGCTGCCATCCTGTCGTAGCCAACTGTCACCATGATCGGCCGTGATAGAGCAGGCTTGGCCAAGCAGATGGAGGGAGTTGAGGGAGTGGGACACTGATAGATTAAAGGCCCAGGCTCAGTTACTTTACTTTGGATGTTTTTTTGTGAGGCTTGTGTTTTTTTTCTTGCTAGCTGCTCATAGTCTGAGCCTGTGGAATGTGAATTCTCAGCCTCCTCCTCAGGAGGAGCTGTCCAATGCCCTGGTGGCTCTAACACACTCACACACACCCACACACTCGTTCCTCCTTCAGCCTATGGTCTATGAATCAGATGCGCTTGGCACTGGCTGCCAATCAGACCAGACTCTCAGCAGAACCCCCTCTGGGTCTTGCACAATCTCTGTCTCTCTTGCATTCCTGCTCTCCATCCGAATTACCTCCCCTCCGCGCCCATTGCCCCTCCAGGGCTCCGGTGGAGCTGTGAACTCAGGTGGAAGGGCAGCTTGGCTTCTCCCAACAATGCAGTGGGCGTAGTTCCTTTTCGCCTTGCAGCAGGCCCGGCTGCGGCCTTGCGCTGAGGCAGCGCCCCGAGATCCGTTTCCAGTGTCCGAGACGGTCCTATTGAGTTTTGGCTCTGTTTTTAATCCCTGTTGTTGAAAACCTTGGGAAACAACTCACTTACCTCTCCGCCCCCATCTCACTCACCCACCCCCAGGCCCCCTTTCCCAGGCAAACAAGACGCTGCAGAACAAACTCCAATTAAGAGGGTTCTTCTGTACTGTACTGAGGCTCAGCCCCTCCCTCGCAGCGCCGGCTCACCAGGCGATCCCGCCGAGTGTTTGTGTCCGAGGCCAAGCAGCCTGGGGCGGGAATTAGCACCGTCTCCCAGGTCTGGGGCCTGGCACTCGGGGAAAGAAGGCGGGGGCGAACGGGTCAGGGCTGGGAATCTTCTCAGTCGGGTAGGCAATGTGTGTGTCCTTGGTAAACAGGACATTGTTGGACGTGTCTGATTCCGGGGGCCTCTGTTCGCATTCTTCTTTCTGATATTATATACCCTCTTCGCTCTGTCCCTCTATCTCTTTTACAAACTGGTGCTGCATTGCCCCGCAATCAACTTACCCCAGATCGACCTCAGCTCTCAGACGATGTGATTTCCAGTTAGAGGTCATTTTTTTGCCCTTTTGCCACAGTGCTAGTCTCCTCCAGAACCGCCACTACCTACACAGTGCTGACAGAGAACAGTGGAAGACTACCCATAGTGTGGCGTGTCAATGGGAAAACTGTCATTCCAATCCGCTTGCGCAGCGGCTGACTCCTCCGTTCTGATTTCCTCCCTCACTCCCATTAAAACAAAGCTGAAATCCTCTCTGTTCCCAAACATTCTCTCGCTTTCCCTGTTTCTCAGACATGCATATCTCTTTCTCGTGTTTTTTTTTTTAATAAAGTCTCTCTATACTCTTTAATCAGAGCATAGCTGCTCAGTAGAGGCCCAGCATTTCCATTCATTAGTCTCCTCTGCATGGCCTGGGGCAACCTTCATTCCTCAAACTTCAACCAATAGTAGCCAATTACAGGCCCATTCCGGCCCGGTGGTGGTGCAGGGCCCCGCTGCACGTCTCTCTCTCTTTCTCTTTCTCTCTCTGATTGCGCATTAAGTCACTAAGTTGTACCATCAGCAGGCTGGGAGGATTACAAGCGCGGTTCACACAGTATCGGTTTGTCTCTGTCAAGCATTAGCGGGGGAAATGAGCTGAGGTTTGGCAACTATTCACCTTCTCATGAATCCCCTCTTTTTGTACTGCTGCCCCAACCCTCCCCCCATCAACCGTCCCGCTCCTCAGTCTCACCTGTCAATCTTAGCTTCTGTCTACTGGGTTTATGTCTTTTCTGTATTTTTGTAATGCCAGTTTTTAGTGACCTTTTGCTTTTTCAGTTCTTACTTGGCCGTTCTCTCTCCCTCTCTCTCTCTCTCTCTCTCTCTCCCTCTCTCTCTCTTCTCTTTCTCTGTCTCTCTCTCCCTCTGTGAGGAATGCGTGTGTGTGTAGGAGCTGTCAGCGGCTCTGAAGGCAAGTGTAGACAAGTTCAGGGTATAGCACAAGAGTCAGCTTCGGCACACAGGTCAGATCAGACCATCAAAGCGATTCATTCACTCTTTGTATGCCTTTCTTTCTTATTCTTCCCTGTTAAGTTCTCTCATGTTTGAGTTTGCGTGCGTCTCCTGTATGTAGAGAGAAGCTACGATTTGGAGAGTTTCTATACCAGACATTCAGGCCTGTTTCATTTTAAAATGCCCTGGCCTTCCTAGCCTTCCTACCTGAAAGACTTGATTAGCGGTTCTTTCTCTCTCTCTCTCTCTCTCTTTCTCTCTCTCTCTCTCTCTCTCTCTCTCTCTCTCTACCCCCCCACCTCCCTGTCTCTTTCTTGCCCTGCCCTGCGGGGTCTTTGATGCTTTCTGCAGTTGCCTTTGTCCATGTTTACCCAATATGACAGGGATCTGGGCCTGAGGCAGATGGCTCTTGAAGCGTTTCCTGTGGCGAGGGGTGCCTCTTTCTTCTCTCCCTTCTTTTCTAGAGGGGTGCAGGTGTCATATCCCCCCCCCCCCCCCCCCCACACACAACCCCAGGGGCCTGTTGGAAGGTTTATTTTCTTTGGTGTCACCCTGGCAGGAGCCTTCACTCCTCCAGAAATGCTCATCTTGCCGCAACAGTGTCCTCACTAACAGGGCCTCAAGTATGTTATTTTAGCAGCTCAGGGATGTGTGCAGGCAGTGGATCTCCCATCTTTCGCTCTTCTTGTTGACGACACTTGCCGCGGTTCGTCTTACCCCGAGGGCACCACAGCAAGAGCTGCAGTAGTCCTTTCAAAAATATTACTCCTCCATTTTCCCTTCATGAATATTTCATAAGTAAATCACAGTTAGAACAGATATGTTTTCTTAATTCTCGGGTATCTCTGCTAAAACGCATGCCAGGGCTCATGCCCTGTCGTCAGTTCTTGCATTATTTAAAGCGAGACTCTCATTTGAGCTTTATTGGTCGGCACACACGTATACATAAGCATTAAAGCAGAGCGAAAGAAAAGGAGACGGAGGACGTTTTCTTTCCGGAGGACGTTTCTGAGTCCTGGAGTGTGACGGAGGTTCAGACAGGCTATGAGTACTTATTCTGAATATCTGACCAAGCATCAGTTCCCCAAACCAACCTCTGGTCTTAAGCATAATGAGCAAAACAGCAATTTCGCCTCCAAATAATACACTGTTATGGGCATACAGCAGCCTTGGATTACAGTTTTCCTGGTTCCCACGGTGAGAGAAGGAGGACTATCCACTGACAGGGGTTAGTGTTTCTGCATACTGGAGGTGTTCCCGTGACAACGCAAGCACCATGACTTCAGGCTTTTCCGAAGTGTTCATTAGGCGATATTTCTCTTTCTCTTTCCTGCAGCATGTATTTAAGACATTGTGAGTGCTTTTGCATTTCTGTCCGTGAAAAAGTTAAAACACTGGATACATTTGTGGCAATATTTTTGCCTGAAGTGAAGGGTGCAGCCTCTTATTGATTTATAAGGGGTGGGGGTGGGGGTGGGGGTGGGGGTGGGGGTGGGGGTGGCGTAGTGGGTAGGATACTTGCTTCCAGACCAAGAGGTCATGGGTTCAAATCCTACCTTCAGCACCACCACTGGGTCCCTGAGCAAGACCCTTAACCCAGAGTTGCTCCAGGGAGAGACTGTCCCCTGTAGATAGGGAATGGAAGTCGCCTTGAATAGAAGCGTCTGATAAATGCAGTAAATGTAAATTTCTCAGTAATCGTCAATAATAGCCATCAAATCAATTAGTGGAAGTTATAGTTTTTGTTCATTTGCCCGCTCTCCAATCTGCAACACCAGTCCTGGCTTTACTTTGTTTGTGCCCAATATTGTGTATCCGTGTGTGTAACGTTGACAGTATTTTTAATTCTCATATTAGTTAAATACTTTTATCTGGTGTGAACTGGCCTCGGGCTTTATGGCACGAATGGAAACTGTCCAGTGATTTACTCTTTTATTGTTTTTAATCATTAAAAGTATTATTTTTTCCAGTTTATCAGCATCAATAGCCCCTGCTCTGTTGTAAAATACAGGAAAGTGCAGTCAGGAAGGCGCTATTTAACTCATTTAATGGACAGTGTGGAAGTATATAGGATATAGACTCGAACACAAACTGTAAATATTGTACAACAATGTGTAGCACTTTCCACATTTTGCACTTTCTTTTGTACTCCCAGTACTATAGCAGTCCCTTCATGTGGCCTGAATTATGGAGATCGCCATCAGACAACAGGAGACTTCCTAAGCTGGGCATGTATCAGCACCCCAGAATCTCTCTCTCTCTCTCTCTCTCTCTCTCTCTCTCTCTCTTTCTCTCTCTCTCTCTCTCTCTCTCTCTCTCTCTCTCTCTCTTTCTCTCTCTCTCTCTCTCTCTCTCTCCCCTTTCCCATGGCGCCCCTGAGCTCAGGCTCCAGACTTTGCCTCTTTGCTGCTGTCTCTCCTACCAGCATCCAGCTTCTATCCCTCTTTCTCTCCCTTGTTCTCCCCCTCTCTCTGATGACGGACACCAGATATCCCTCGCAGCGTCAGCCTGCCCTGAGCCCCCTTGCCTCCAGGCGGATGTCGGTAGAAAGGCAGCGAGATAAGAGGCAGGAATGATGCCTGTGTGTTTCCTCGTCTCGCCAGATCCCCGGCACAGATTAGCCGGCGGTGCGGCCTTCGCGCTCATCCCGAGCCGGGACCTGTGGGTGCCAGAGCGACACCGCGCCACAGCATGCAGTCGCCAGGGTGCCCCCGGTGCCCAGCGCTGTCTGGCTGTTTTAATGCAAACCCTTTGTTATTATTGTAATTATATATGATTATTCTGGCAGTGAGGTGGAGATCGTTTCCACTGATGGCATAGGGGCAATGCGGCGGACTTGTCGGGACTCGCGGCGAAACAGAAACGCTTGTGCAGGAGAGATGCAGCAGCACAAACACGCGCAAGCATTCGTTACAGTCGCAACGTGACACGTCAGATATCTCACCTCGACTTCAAGTAAAGTTTATAAACCGATTTATGATTATGTGGCAGAAATTGAACGCCGCGATACACTTTCCTGATGCATCTGCCGTTTCAGAGGTGTCTGAATGAGTTTAAATGGACGAAATGCACCAGGAATATCTGCACCTGCAGTGCTGGAGGCCTGAACGGCACAGCCATCGCTCCCAGGTGGGGCGACAGATTTCTGTGACTGCTTCTCTCTTTCTGGGTGGCTGGATACAGGACCATCTTCCCTCTCCTCCAGCACTCAGAGCCACCTGATGAAACTGAATGTGGCGCTCACTGTTCCCGTCCAGATACGTCACTTGAGTTAGCAGCACTTTGAAAATATGCACGTCCTTTTGCCTTCACCCTCCCAGAGCTGGCGGTGATGGGAGGGGGGGGGGGGGTAGTGTGTGGAACAGGACATTAACCAGAAAGAACATTTGCTTTTCAAAAACAGAGACGTCACTTGCTTTTATAGTTCAGAGTGTAGAAGAAACAGGAGAAATCGTAAGATTCCTACAACAAAACGTTGATGAATTAGACAAACATTGTTTTTCGAGTAAGACGCCGTTTTGTCATCCGCAGTTTGCAGCTGCAGGTTCCGCACAGTTTGCGAGATGTTACTTCTTACAGCGCCCATTTGAACTGGCTGCACTCCAGTTTTGGAGGAGTTTAGGACATTCAGATGATAAATGACTTCTCTCAGATTTTTTTAGGGTCTCCATAAACAATGAATAAAAATAACTCTTTTAATAGTTCAGTGTTGTAGGTGTGTCCACTGGCTGAAGGAAAGACGCCGTGTCTCTTTCCCTCCCTGGGTTTTGGGCGCTTGACCCTGCGGGGCCGGACCAGGCCTCGCAGACACCCGCTGACTCTTTGCTCTTCGGTGACCTTTCACCTCCTGGGTGAGAGGGGCATGGGCAAGAGGCTGAGAGAGTTTATTATTTCCTGTGTTTCGTCCTGCAGCCAGTTTGTGTGTGTGTGTGTGTGTGTGTGTGTGTGTGTGTTTGTGAGAGACTGTTAGTTTTAGACTTCATTGTAATACTTTGGTTTCTCTAAAGTTTGCTGCACAGTAAAGTTTATTATCCACAAATGATTTCTGGGTGTTACAGAAATATGTGGGTGTGGAACTTTTTTCTCGTGGCTGTTATTAGACCATAAAATGCTGCCAAAATCTAACAACATTCTTTACTTCCAAGAAACGGAACAGAATTGATTTGAACTTACAGCCGTGCAAGCCTGTGTGTGTGTGTGTGTGTGTTTGTGTGTGTTTGTGTGTGAGTGTGTGTGTGTGTGTGTGAGAGCGTATGTGTGTGTGTGTGCGTTTAAGGCCCGTTTGATATACTGTTAGTCTGATAAACATTGGCTTGTTAAGGTTCCACTAATTTACTGGCACTGGAAATAAAAGCCGATGAAGGTGTGATAATGTCAGGTGCTTTGGTTAAATTTGCTCTTGGCTGATGGCTTAGAAAAACGTACGGGTGGTAAAAATACAGAGACATTCTCAATAGCGATAGAAATCATGATTCATAGTCTGGGTACACTGTGTCTTATGAGGTTTTCCCTTCTCTGCTTCTCAACGTTACACACAGGGACACACAGTGTTGTCCACAGACAGAGAAAGAAGCATTAGTACCATGGCGTCGTTAGGTCTATTTTGGGGGCACTGAATAATAAGACTAGCTCTCATTACTGAATTAAAATGATGTAGTGGCTGTTGAAGCTGCTGTAGGAGCAGGCGGGCATTAGGACCCAGGCGGAGCTACACGGCGCTGCTTGTTAGCGAGTAGCAACCGGAGCCCGTTCAG
>JBBPDB010000019.1:15194875-15208287 GCA_037974465.1 Brachypetersius altus
GGTTTGGTGAAAAGTGTTCAGCCTCTATACATGCTGATTCCTTCCTACAACCCTGGGGGCTAAGCCCCCCTTGTCTGTCCGTCGTAGTGACGTTCCTGATTAGTACCACCTTTAGAAGAGACTTCCAAGACAGTTCATGGATTGATTTTCACTTTTAAATGTATCTAAACCATGTTAACCAACTAATTGTACTCTCTCTGTAATGAAACGTTTGAGTTCTTTAAAGGAGAAACCTTTAGTTTTTAGCAAAGCTACGTTGCTAACACTGGATGTCAAGAGGGGTATCATTAGGATTGTACTGATACCAATGTTGATACTGATATTGTTTAATGATATTCATTGAGACTGTCATCGTCCACCACTGATGTTCTCTTTAAAAAAGAAAGTTGTCACATAAAAATAACAGGCGTCACATAGAAGTAACGAGTTTCCCGAGTTTCCTGTGCGTGTATTGAAGGAGGAGAAATCACTACAGATGTCCGGCGGTGAGGTGCTGTGTCGCCGCTGTCGCTGCCGCTGATCCAATAGCATCAGCCGTTTGGAAATGACTGCTGTGTTTGAATGCATAAATACAGATAGCAGCACCGTGATCCAGGAATTCATCCATATTTCAGTACTGACCCGTCAGGAAGTCGTTCCAATTTATGTCCTACGCCGAAAATACTCTCTCAAACCGCATTCAGCTCTTCATTAAAGCGGTGCAGACTTCTGGATGTGGATGAGCTCTAAAAATGAATAACACTTCACCACTATGGGCAGCCATCTCAGACAACACCAGGGCTAGTATTCATACAGCAACCATAAATTAGAGGACGGAGCCCGAAATTATATCCACAAGTCTGTGCGGCCGATCTGGATCCTGGATCCTGTGTGTGCAGGTTCGGAGATGTTTTCGCGATGCATTCTCATGAACACATTCAGCGCTGTTAGGGTGACGACTAGGGCTGCATGATATACTAGTTTTGTGATTTTACTACTAAATACGGAGCTTGCAGTGCCGTCCAATATATTTAGGACCAGTATCACCACTTTTCTGGAATGAAAAAGGCTTAAAGTATGTACTGTTCAAGTTTAGAGGATATAAAGAGTGTTTCAGCCCCAAACTACCTGCTGCTGAATGAATACAGATCAGCCAATTACAAAATAGATCATTTATAAATATGAGTAACAAAAGCAAGCTGTTAAATTCTAAAGCGAGGAGAAGCGATTAAAAATTGGTGATGTAAGAGTGAATTGATCGATCATAGAAAAAAAAAATATTGGAAGGAAAACTTAGAACACGGGCCCCTTTAATACATCTTGATAAATCAGTGCCTTTAAGGGTCAAAGATATTTTCATTTTGTTGGATTACATGAATACTGAACACCCAGTAACTCTCCTGGAGCTGTGACTGGTCACTCTGTCAACAGCTGATTGGCCGGTTTTCTAACTGCAGCCTGCTGTGATAACGGTATGCAGTATTGCACCAGTATCGTGATAATGATTAATGATTGTATTGTCCAGCCCTAGTGACTATTGAGTTTATTTACAGTGTTATCCTCACAGCTGGAGGTTTATCTGGGTTAAGTAAAACACTAAATTAC
This sequence comes from Brachypetersius altus, assembly GCA_037974465.1. Classification (NCBI taxonomy): domain Eukaryota; kingdom Metazoa; phylum Chordata; class Actinopteri; order Characiformes; family Alestidae; genus Brachypetersius; species Brachypetersius altus. The sequence goes on from JBBPDB010000019.1 coordinate 15,196,460, forward strand.
TATATAACCACTATGCGGGTAGGAGTTGGGGTTGGGAGGTCTGGCTTGTCTTAGATACAGGCAAGGGGGGCTTCAAGGAAAACGACTGGGAACCACAGACATATGTATGATGTATTACTCCATTAATCCGAATGAATGAATGGACCAATCCTTGTTATAAGTTCATCCTGTTTCATATTTACATGAAGACTTGGTGAGTGCTGTCAGTCATCTTGGTTCAGCTGGGGTAGAGCTTTTAGCTGCCTGAAGTCAGCACTGGCATCAGTTACAAAGCGTTTGTCTCGCCTGGGCCCTGCCACTCATGTTCTTCATCCCGTCTTTGATTTGTTCAGCTCTAGCGAGTCCGCCCAGACGTCACCTCTTTAATTCGTCGCAGCCGAGCGGCCGGGTGTCGGGCCGGTGTGGGGCCGGCCCTGGAGCTCCATGGCATCCACAGTGTGAATGTCACAGCTGGAAGGCCATTGTCCCTCACCCCCTACCCAAGCCACGGTTACAAACCAGGAGCTAGTGATCAAAGGGCCAGTGGATTACCCGGCCCTGAGAGAGCGGGGCTGCGCCGGAGGGAAGGGGGGGGTAGGGTTCAAAAGGAAAGAGGAATGCTCCTAATTACGCTCCTTCCACTTCTTTTCTTGTCTCTCCGTTTGGTTTCTCTCTCTTGGCTTTCTTCATGAGTGTGTTAATGAGTGTGTGTGTGTGTGTGTGTGTGTGTGTGTGCACAAGTGTGTGTATGTGTGTGTAAGAGAGCACCCTGTGGCTGCTCTTCAGGCTACAGTGAACCTATGAGGAAGCAACACAGTGTGAGAGAAGAATGATATTAAGAGGGGACTGCAGAGAGAGAGAGAGAGAGAGAGAGAGAGAGAGAGATAAACAGAAAGGAGAGAGAGAGAGACAGAGAGAGAGTGAGGTGCGACGAAGAGGGCGGGGCAGAGAGGTAAGAGGGAATTCCAGTGTGTGGAGACTCTCGCAGTGGGAATCAGGGTGGGGGTCAGCAGAAAGAGATTTCTCATCGCGGGAAGGCTCGCTGAGATCAAGGAGTATATAAGAGGATGTGTCATGAAGATTATTGCCAGTGTTGTTGGAGATTAAAGAGCAGAGCTTTAGGTGTTGCCGTTCATGCTAGTCGAAGATTTGGGCCGGGCCGGGGTCTGGGATTGGGACGTCCTGAGATGACATGTAGGCAGACCTCTGATGAACAGTAAGGCATTCAGTATATGGCTCTGAGGATGCTAGAATTATGACTTTAATACTGATACCAAGTGTTACGTTTGATTTGTATGTATGTAGATACGTTGTAGATCTATAGAAAGACCTATAGACCTAAAGGAAGACCTATAGACCCATAGGAAGACCTATAAGCCTATAGAAAGACCAGTAGACCTGTTGAAAGACCTACAGAAAGACCTTTAGACCCATAGGAAGACTTGTAGACCTTTAGGAAGACCTATAGAAAGGCCCCTTTCCTTCTCCTGCATAAAGTTTTAGCACTTACTGCTCACCTCTGGTTCTCACGCTGCCCTGAAACTTGAATGTCCTCATACTGCCAGTCACTCTAAATAAAAGTGTCCAAATGATTAGAATGTAATGTAAAGTAATGTACAGGTACTATTTCAAAGAATGCCCTTCCGGGACAAATTAACATTTAGTTTGCCAGTTGATAGAAAACACCTTAATTGTTAGCCTAATTAGCAATGTATCAAACGTTAATTAAACGTTATTCACCACATTACAGTTTAGCTCATCACTACGACGCAGAAAAGGCTGCGAAATAGTTCGACCTTGTTTATACTTGGCATTCACATCCAATCATCTTCATGTCCGGTGAAACAAATGTCCTACATAGGCAGAAGATTGCTATTGCACTTGCAATCAGGTAAAAAAAGAATTTTGTGTGAATTAAATTAGAAGTTGTGGGTGGAGCTGATGTGGGGTCAGTACCTTGCTTGACTACCTTGGGCTCAGGACAGGTCCCAGTATGTTCAGCATTTACTCTTGTGTGTGCAGACATCATAGCGGGGAGTGAATGAAGTGAATGCTCCTGTAGAGTTGTGTCCATTGAGTTAAAATTGTGTCACATTGTGATTTAGAGTGATCATTCAGCCCTGCCTGTGTGCTCTACGAAAAAAGCTGGCGTTTATTCTATAAAGCACTAATGTTTCTTTCCTGTCTCTGTGTGTTGGGCAGGTGTGGCGTGTGTGTGGAGGGGGTGTGTCTGATCCCCCTGGTTAGTGACATCATGGACGACGGAGGCCTGAGAGTCCTGAAGGTTCTGTCCACTGTGCTGTGTGTCTTCCAGACTGTGCTCCTCAACTGCCCCTGTGAGTGCCACTGCACCCCCGCACACCTACACACCTTCACACCCGCACACCTATATACCTGCACACCTACACACCTTCACACCCGCACACCTATATACCTGCACACCTACACACCTTCACACCCGCACACCTATAACCTGCACACCTTCACACCCGCACACCTATATACCTGCACACCTACACACCTTCACACCCGCACACCTATATACCTTCACACCTGCACACCTATATACCCACGCACCTACACACCTACATGCCTGCGCACCAATATACCTTCACACCTATGTATATGTATATATATGTGTGTGTGTGTGTGTGTTTACAGTTTTTATGCACACACCCGTCATCCAGCTTTAGACACTGAAGAACATAAGAAGAATGTTTCACAAAACAAACAGTCCCAGTTACAAAATCAGATTACAAAATGGCTGAGCCACAATCACTGTAAAGTACTCATTAAACACGCATAATATATGAGCACACACACCAACTTCATTTTGATGTCAATACGCTGTTATTAAAAACAATTGCGCTCTTCATGGGTTGATCATTGGCTTTTATGTTCCTCATGCTGCCTTCATTCTCTGTAATGAACCACGTTGCTTGGAAAACTGTTTATCGCAATTATTATTAACAGTAAGCGATATTATTTATTGGATACTGGCGTGATTTAGTGCCGCCATTTTATTCAGTGCCTCTCTATTTTGTAATTACCTCTTGTAATGTCTGAGGACTGCAATAAAGAACAAGCAAGAATAAACAAACACAATGGTTATGTAGAATGTGCCCTGAAAACATGGCCTGCAGCTTTGGCAATAGAGAGTGGTTGTTCAGGCAAGGCAGAAAATTCCTGTATTTTTTTTACTTATATGTTACAAAGGCATTTGTCAGTTTTGTGTTACAGGTGGCATCAGCATGTTAGCAGGGATCTTCCTTTAAATTTGTTGTTTTGCTCTATTCTTTTTGTAAAGCGTTTTTTCAGAATTTCTCAAAACTATAGTGGACTGGCTGTCTGTCGCTGGCCATTGTACACACTCCTGATAGGGATTACAGATTGCTTGTCTGATGTTGCTTAAGTAAACCATTGACTAATTCCGCGTGGCTGACGTTTTCCCAGTTTATCTTCTGCTTTGAACATGTCTGCGCTGACTAGAACAAGGACCCGAAAGAAACTACCTCTCATTATTATTATCACCTTATATGTAGTCTTAGAAATGTCATTGTATGTCTACTGGATTTGAGATTTTGTCCTATATTTATTCTTCATACTCCTTTAAAGTTGCAGTGTCAGAGATATAAATACAGAGCAATGACACCGAGTGCAGAACTGATCTGTTCCTGTTCTCTTTCTCAAATTTTTCTGTTTCTCTCTCTCTCTCCGCCCTGTAGTCGTAGAATCTCTCTCGTTTCGCATGCAGCCCGACTCTGTGGTTCAGAAGCAGGGTGGAGCTGTTGTCCTGCGCTGTGTGGCACGTCCCGCCTCAGTCAGCCTGACCTGGCTGTTCCAGGGTCAGCCCCTGCAGCCCAGCGCCCTGCCTGGGGTGGAGATCCGGCCCGGGTCCCTCTCGCTACTCTCCCTCCAGCCCGAGCACGCCGGTTCCTACCAGTGCGTGGCCCGTTCAGACGCAGGATCCATCACCAGCCGGCAGGCGCAGGTGACCCTTGCGTGTAAGTAAATCACGAATCTTTACCCGCGTCCTTGCTCGCACAAAACACACTGTGATGGAGTTCGATTGAACAATAGAAATGCAGTAAAAGTACTAATGTTTTTTCTTCGCCAAGCTCAGCATTAGTGGTTCAATGGCAGAATTCTCGCCTGGATTCGATTCCCAGGGAAAGCACAGCCTTTCCTTTGTGGGGCAGCTGGTGGCCTGTTGGTTCGGGATTTGCCCCTGATTTTAGAAGGTTGTGGGTTCAAATTCTAGGACTTCCAGTGGCGCCACTGAGGTACCCTTGTGCAGGGTACCGCCCCCACACACTGCACTCCTGGTCCTGTGTGACTGCCTGCCCGCTGCTTCACTTTCAGCAACAATATCCTCACCTGGCCATTTACACAATTATACACAGAGAAAAACACGCAGGCACTTCAACAAACAACACTGTAACATGAATTTGCTTCAAAAAGCATGGAGGGAAATAGTCTAACGAAACGGAAGCGCTTTTCTTAAGCTGCTAACAGTCTACCCGAAGCCATTCGTCGCAGATCACAGCCAAAGGCTGTGGGGGAAGGAAACGGTGTTTTCTGTTTTGTTATGATTGATTTTTTTTTTGGCTCTTTTCCATGCACCTTTTCAACAGTATCCTTAATGAGCCTGGGGGCTTCCTGTGCAGCAGCGCGGGCGGATGCCGGGAGGGGAGCACTACCGGGCGCAGCACTTGCCCGTGGGTCGAGAGACTGATTGGCGTTACTGATAAGGCTGTATTATTATTCAGCAGAAAGGACACCTCCAGCCCAGTACCAACACTGACAGAAGGCTTTTTGTGCTGGTTATTGTGCTTTATTTCGAATTACAGTAAACCCTCAGTTTTATGCGGATTTCTTCTGAGAACCGAACTGTAATACACTGAAAAGTTGTCAACCGCCATAAAAAGAAGAAGAAGAAGAAGAAGATGCTGCAGCACGACTGCTCTGTGTCCTCGTATTCTAGTGTTTTAACCCCCCTCCCAATTTGTAACAGTTTATTTAGTATTAGTAAGCTGTGCCCTGTCTAAACATGTGGGTAGAGAGTTATTTCAGCGTTTCTTTTGTGTACGAGTGTTTGTTTTCACTCGACACGCGTTGCTAATGCTAACCGCTAATGCTAATGGTTGTTTAAGCAATACGGTTTTCTGATTCTAATAATTTACATTTACATTTTCTTTAAGCGTAATGCATTAAACTGAGTTTTAAATGAAACGAATGTGTTCTGGGAGCAGATTTTAGGCTTTTCGCAATAAAAATAGGCATTTTTTAAAATGCGAAAAGTGGGGGATTACTGTATTTTGCTGTAATGAAAACTAACATCGCTCCTCTGTGTGTCTAGATATTGAGGAGTTCGGAGAGACTCACCGGCGGTCGCTGGCAGTAAAAGAAGGGGACACTGCTGTTATTGAGTGCTTGCTGCCCCGAAGTAACCCTCCTGCTTTACCTCGTTATAGAATACGGGGCAAATGGCTGGAGAAGTCTACAGGTATGCACTAATGTCACACAGCCCCAACTCACCTTTTAAACATAAAATAACAAAGGAAGAGAATAAATCATTTTTAAATCATGATTCCTGTCTGTTTTTCAGCTGAATATTTAATCCTTCCCTCTGGGAACCTTCAGATAGTCTCTGTTTCAGCAGAGCATCAGGGCATGTATAAGTGTGGCGCGTATAATTCCGTCACCCAAGAGGTCCGGGTCGAGGCCCACGGCACTAAGCTAATAGTGAAAGGTAAGGCGACCTTTAGAGCGATTGTGTACTAAAAGTAGTGCTGTATAAATGGTGTGTGTATACAGATATCATCTGAATGCAATGACAGTAAGGCATACAGAGTAAAATACAGCTTGCATTCAGCTCACACTTCCCTGTTTACAGACGGTTCCTCCCCTGTGGGGATACTATATCCAGTCAGTCACATCAACCTGACAGTGGAGCAGTCTGGGTCCCTGGTTCTGGAATGTGTAGTATCTGGAAATCCCTCTCCTGTGGCTAAATGGACGAAGGATGGCCAGGAGCTTCCCTCGGCTTCCAGACTGAGTCTACTGCACAGCAACCTGGCGCTCAGCGATGTTCAGTTGAATGATAGTGGAAACTACACTTGCTCTGTTCAGACTGAGGAGGGGGCCTTGGTCAGTGCCAACTATACTCTGAATGTGCTTGGTGAGTTCAAAAACCTGAACTCACAGTCAGATTTAGATGTCTGTGTCTATGCCTCGCATGTTGGGAGGTTGAAGAAGCTTTATAGCAAGTTTACATGCCATTCAATCTGTAAATCTTTTATCTTTTAAATGATCTCACCTGCGGCACGATTGTCTCCCCCAGGGGCAGCCAGTCTACTGAGAGGTCTGTCTGACCAGACGGTGGCGTCCGGCTCGTCTGTGCGGTTCGCCTGCGCCGGCTCCGGAAGCCCTCCCCCTAAAATCACCTGGCTGTTCAACTCCTCTCCGGTTTTACCCTCATCCCACATCCAGACATCAGATTCCTCCCTGCATATCTCTTCCGTCTCCTCTCAGGATCAGGGCATGTACCAGTGCCTGCTAGACAACGGCATCGGCTCTGCGCAGTCCGCCGCCAGACTTAGTGTTCAGTCAGGTAAGGGTCCCCTTCTTTTTCATTTACGGGAAAAGTGTTGCGTTCTGAGAGCACCTGCGTATAGTGAAAAACTGCGTTGTAGTGTTTTGTTAAAAAATTGCCTAAAAATGCCAATTTTTGTAGTGTTCTGGGATCAAAATACTTCCAAAACATTTTAATTTCGTGTTAAACTCAGTTTAAGAAAATGTAAAGGTAAATAAATAACCAGAATCAGAAAACTTGCTTAAAAAACCATTAGCATTAGCAGTTAGCAGTATTGGTTAGCATTAGCGGTTAGCACTAGCGGTGCGTGGTGAGTGAAAAGAAACACTCGTACACAAACAAACATTGGAATAACTCAGGGCCACAGCCTACTAATACTAAATACACTGAGATAGCTGTTGAAAATTGTTGTCTCGGTCAAATTAAATCACAAAATGTGAGGACAAGACACAGAGCAGTCATGCTACATGGTGCAGCAGCTTCTTCTTCGTCTTCTTTTTATGGACCGCTGGACTGGTGGAGGTAATACGGTCCTCAGAAAAAATCTGCGTGAGACTAATTCCAACGAAAACTGAGGGGTTACTGTATTGAGGCACAGTGATAATTGCATTAGCATTGCTGTGTAGGCGTACCACAGTTATTACAACCATTGTCAGGTTCTTGAAATAATTCCAGTTCACAAATATTCAGTTACGTTTATAAGCCTTCGTCTACTATATGCAGAATGATCATTCTAATTTTACTTTTTAGCAACTGGGAGAACTAGACATGCATGAAGTTCAAGCCTTTACCTGAAAAAACAAACTAAATATCTGTTCGAAGCCTTAACTCTCTGAGTTTGAGCTGTAATGTATGATGACTGACTTAACCTCCCCCTATGAAAAAAGCCACAGGAAATAAGATCTGACTGCTCAGACTTAAACTTGGCTCTAGAGATCACACCTGAATCAGACTTTTTACAAATGTGGCTTGAGCCTGACTGGTGTCTTGCAGCCGTATTACTGAGACATCAGATTTTTAGCAGCCTGTGTGAACATACCAGTGTCCAGAGATTTAAGCCTGTACTGTAATATTAAGCTAAATTAAACTGCTTACCTTAAGTATTTTTATAACAATACTATGTATCATTTCTGTTTTTGCCTTATTTTAGAGTTAAACATGCATTCATGGCTGCTCTGTTGGAGATTAAAGAGGTTTATGTTGCATTTGAAAAACATTATAAATTCTAAAGGTCATGGTGGACACTCTCCGTTTCTAAGGAGTAAGACAGGCCAGGCTGTGGAAATGTCAGGGGGCAGATTATGGGATGCAGAGGGGCTCTGGCTGCAGCGGCGCTGGGGGAGGGTTCCCGGAGCAGGAGAGGTTTTGGCGGGCGGCGGCGGGGCCGTGAGAGCGAGCTTCGTGAGCGCTGTCGGGGATAAGCTCTCGAACAGCGGAATGTAAGGAGTAGCTACACAAAGTTATGACGAGAAGCAGACCACCCAGCTGTCAACATCACACACCACTGGCCCTATATTTATTAACACACACACACACACACACACACACACACATCCACGTACACACGCTCACGCAGAGCCTCCCCTGCTCTCCTCTGAGCCTGAGCGTCTGGGCCGCCCTGCATCGCTCAGCCGTGATTGATAAAGGCAGAGATATGGAGGCTTCACCTTCGAAAAAGGAGGCCGAGGACGTTTCCAAGTGTTGGCCCACAGGGTTTTTTTCCTGGCTCGCAGAATGGGAGAGATTTATATGGCTCTGATAAAATGCAGGTCGGTTCAAAATCACGGGTGTTTATGTTAGACTGTAGATTTGACTCAGATATCGGAGGCACGCGTTAGAGGAAAACACCGCCGGGCCAGTCGACCGCTAAGCCCTGCAGGCATAAAAAATTCTCTAAATCACGGCTTTTTCCAAGCACTCGCGCTGTTCTGACGAGGCGGGAAGCCCTCAATAAAGTTCACAAAATAGAATAAAAAGCATTAAAACTGCTCATGGCACCAATACTGGAATGCCATACGTTGGTCAGCACTAGTTGAACCGAATGGTATATATAAGCTACTGACTTTGTGTTTTTAGGTGAAACTTCCTTGCCTGAGATCCTCTCGCCTCCAGAAAGTGGCACGTATGCCATAGGAGAGCCGGTCACTCTGTCCTGTAACGCCAGCGGTCAGCCTCTGCCCGTGATCCGATGGTACAACTCAGCGGGTCCCATCGCCACGCACCCCGCCCTGCTGCTCCAGGCCCCCGGGGGAGAGGTGTTGCCCTCCGGAGACGCCCCAGCTCACCTTACGATGTCCCGTCCCGGCAGCAGCAGTCTTTACATCCAGGCTGTGACTGCGGCTCACGCGGGGAAATACGTCTGTAAAGCCTCTAATGAGCTGGGCTCCGTACAGGCCGAAGCTTTTCTGACCGTGGGTGAGCACAAGGGACTTTTATTCTGTTCACTGCACTACGTATGACTTCCCAGGGCTTCCCAGGTATGAGAGAGTACATTACTGAGCCATTTTCCTAAGGATACACGACACCTTTGAAAACCTTTCATGAAAACTGACATGAACCTACTTAAACACGTGTAAAGGTCTATTTCATCACTGGTTGTAACTCTTTCTAGGGTCACGTTACTTAAAGCAGCCTAAACCACAATATCAAGCCATGTGTCACCATTGGATTTGTGGTTCTATTCTGTTTAATGTACAAATGCTACAATATGGTCCAATGTAAAATGCTTTTTTGAGGATGATTCATCTGCCGTATAGTAACCCCTGGCTATAGCTACACGTTTTTTATTGTTAATTAAATATTGGGATATCGGGTTGCACTGAAGTTGGTGTCCGCTGTAAGCTCAAAAAAAGTAGACGACGTTAAAGGATTGTGATATCGTTCACCCTTATGCATACTCTCCCTCTCTCTCCCTTTTTCTTTCTGTCCTTTCATTGTAGCCAGGTGTGATGGCACTCTCCCAGTGGTAGTGTTTATAGAGTACCCGGCATTCCTTCGTTAATGGAGAGAGAGGGAAGGCGTGAGTCAGAGCGAGAGAAAGACAGAGAGAGGGATCGAAAAGAGAACACACAAACAACCTTCGCCTCACCCGCTCTGTCCACTTTCTCTCCGGCTGCGGGCTTGTGAGGCTGCGGCTGCGTGTCCGTAGGGTGAAGAGAGGCAGAGAGGGGAGAGAAAAGGCGAAGGAGTGAAATCAGTGTAGGCATGGAGGGCGAAGCCGTTAGAGCTGGTTTAGGACTCTGATTCTCTCTGGTATTTTAATGGCTGCTGGGTGGAATGTGAGTGCACTGGCTGCGGGCCCAGCCTCCGCTCTACTGTTACCAGCTCTGGGCCTGTTTGTTTTGTAAAGTAAACCAGCGCCACGCACCCAGAACCATGCCGGGTCAGAGTTCCAGCGGCACGGTGACTCAGCCCCGGCTCTGCACCTTCCTACACTGCCCACGAGCGATGCTGTTTACTCGCCCTCATTCAATTACTGCCCTCCCTTTGGCTTGTAGTGATGTGGCCAGCCACAAAGCAGGAGGGACTCACCAACAGATACACACACACACACACACACACACACATGCTTTTGCTGTCCTTCTAAAGACTCCAACATCATTTAGCTGCCAGTCCGGTGTCAGATTTAATAACGTTTCCAGCTTTCATTGTTTCCCAGGTGGACCGTTCTGGCTGCAGTATTCAGTAAAAAAAGAAAAAAACAAACAAAGCCTTATTCTGTAGCGCCACGCGTGTCCCGAGCTGCTGACGCGGAGGTGTGTGTTTTTAATGTGAATTGAAACGGCTCCGTCGCGATATTAAAGCGCTTAAGTACGGGCCGGACATGAGTCTGCTAGTGGCGTTCACAGAGTTTTCAGGGAGAGTTCTCTGGGGGCGGGAAGTGCATTAAATACACAGACAGCCTGTCTGCAGCACTCTTAACTCTTCATGAGGGATCTGTCAGTGCTGAGGCGCGCTTGTCACTGCATAATGAGATGATTTGGAACAGGAGATAAAATTACACTCAACTGTTCAGAAGTTATTATTATTATTATTATTATTGTTGTTGTTGTTGTTGTTGTTGTTGTTATTGTATGGTTTATCAATTTTTTTTTCACCGATCAACATGAAACGTGACTGTAGTCACACATGGCTGATATGGAATAAGGGGCGTGTCCCCCTCAGAGGGGCGTGTCCCTTTGTGCCAGTGGCCCCTGAAGTGGGCTATACACAAAGCTCTTTATTGGGCAATTGCTTGAAATCAGTTTTGCCAAAAAATGCTGAAATTCTACTGCTTTATTAGCCAAAATCATAACAAAATTTCACAAATCACTTCCACTCTCTTCGGAACCATGACATTTTGAAATTTCATCGATAGTGGCGCTGCAGCTGACACATTTAATATCTAAAGAATGGCTTGAGCTAAAAAAAAATTTTGCTTTCGCTTCTTTTCACTGAACTCGATTAAAATTCAGCCACCAGTATGTGCCACGGGAATCTTAATGAAATGGCTCAATAATAGGCTGTTTACGCAATTTCAGCTTCTACAGTGGTGATATTGCGTATTGTCTGATTTTAGCTGTGTTCAGTGTGTTTGTGAGGAACAAGTAGCCTAGCAGGTTACATAAAGCACTTCTGATGTACACAGTCTTTAAAGTATAATGAGGTTAAAGAATAAAAGTAGAATATAATAAGTCTTAAAGTATCAGATTTAAGTCTTTAAATATGAATTTATTAGGGTGTTGATTGATAAGTCACACCGTTTGCAAAAACTTTGAGGAAGCATCTTAAAATTCACTCTGTTTTAACAGAAGCTCCATCCAGTTCCACGGTCAGTGCTGTGGAGACGCATCCCACCGTTCATCCGGTCCAGAGTGATGAGGGGGAGGAGCTGTTTCTGCCTCTGGACGAAGGTGACGGTATAGGACCCCCCAAGGCAAGGAGCAGTGACAAACCCACGCTGGAAGCTCCGATCATCATCAGCCCGCCCCAAACGCACAAACCCAGCACGTACGATTTGGAGTGGCGGTCGGGTCGAGACAGCCCAATCAACGTTTACTTAGTTAAATACCGCAAGGTGAGAGCAATGAAATCGTAATCATCAGAAACTACAACACACTTTTCTAAACCAGCTGTTTGTTTCAGTCACATCAACTTTTTGATGAGTAATATTAGATCTGCAATAGACCTGCATGCGTTTTTTATTAAACCACAGACACCAATCAAGAACTGTTTCAGTATTTTCAGTGTGGAGTCAGACAGGCCACACTGTGGC
>JBBPDB010000019.1:15282591-15303908 GCA_037974465.1 Brachypetersius altus
ACCACAGCACACAGTGTGAACAGCACGAAATACTTCCTCTGCATTTAACCCATTCACCAAGTAAAGCAGGGGGCAGCCAGGAACACAGCACCCGGGGAGCAGTGTGTGGGGATGGTACCTTGCTCAGAGTACCGCAGAGATGCCTAACAGTCTTGGTGAATTTAACCCATGACTTCCTGATCGCAGGGCAAGCGCCCTAACCACTAGACTACCAACTGCCCCTAAAGCGTCTGCTATATGTAAATGTATGCCATGTAAAGGAAGATGAGGAGATTCTCAGAGGCAAACTGGAAAAGTTTGACTACTCCACCCGCGCCACAAGTCTTCAAAAGTGCCATCAAATTCATCTTGTGCAGCAGGAGAGCTTGAAGTATAATTTAGAAAAGTTTGGCAGCTAACTGGCTATACCTCTAATGGCTGCGTGCATCAATTGACGCAGTGGCCAGTTTCACACCAGATGCTTCTTGAAACGACGCTGCTGCAGTTTGTTCAGGCGTTTCATCATTCAGCTTGCCGGCACACAAACACGCTGCAGCCAGTGAATTTTGGACCCAGAGCCCATCGAACAGCGTCAGTCGGCGAATCAGAATCAGAACCGTGCTCATTGACCGAGTGTGTGAGCGACACATACAAGGAATTTGATTCCAGTCGATGGTGTCTCTCAAGCACAACAGTATAAAACAAAAACAGTGTGTAAGGATACGTGTGTACATGTGTCTACACCACACCCATTTGGCTCTTAGAGAGCTGCTGCTCCAGTGGGCCAAAAAATGCGATCCTGAGCCTGATGGAATTACGTCAGTTGACGCTGTCAGCCGTTCTAGTATTAAACAGTATTATTTTATTTTTTTTTATTTTTATTTTTTACCATTGTGGAATTGAAATAGGGAATTGATAAGAACCGGAATCGGTTAAAAGGAAGTGGAACTGGAATTGGAATCGAAAAAATTCAAACGATACCCATCCCTTCTGTTGACCAAGCTACAGGCCCACTGCCTCACTTGGTGAATGGGTTAAATGCAGTGAAAGAATTTCACACTGTGTGCTGTGGTGTGGTGTGTTCGTGTTCTACTTTACTTTTATTTTTGTTTAAATTTGCACATTTTGCATATTTCAGAATGTTTTTATTTTGAAGGCCTTTCCGCTGGCTGTCCTCATAAAGCCCCGGCCGAGTCCCCAGACAGATGCTGGTCTGGAAAACAGCAGCCGGTGATCCCCTCTGTTAAACAGCGGAACTCTTAAACACAGCCTGGACACGCGCGTCTCTAGGCTGGGTTGAATAGCACTGGCCCGGATGTGTTTATGTGCTTTTAAGCACTGGTAGCGGGTGAATGATTAGAGCGTCTCAGTGTGTCTATGGGCTCACCCTGTTTACCTTTCACTTCCCCCCATGCAGGAGCAGGCCAAAGGGCAGCCTGTCAGGTGATACATCGCAAAGGCTCAAGTACAACATCACAGACCTTTGATCTGCTGTGTTAAATAGGGAGATAGGCTGTGGCTAAGCGTGCACGCACACGTGTGTGTGTGTGTGTGTGTGTGTGTGTGTGTGTGTTTGTTTTATAAACATATTCAGGACAGGTGTAACTTGCCACAAAAACTCGCTTCTATGTGTATGTTTTCAGCTTACGTCAGTTTAGCTCCACCCATTCGCATAGAAGTCAGTCGGAGTATTTCGGTCTGCACTGATATGTGAATGAGGCACAATACAGTCCAGCCATTCAGGTCATTTACATATTAAATTTAAAAACACACAGCCAGTTTAAATCTTAAGAGAGGTTAAAGACGGTGGTGTAAAAGTGAACTTGTATTTGAAACGTGTTCTGTAAAAACACACCAAGTGGACCTTAGGGGACGATATAAAATGCAAAAAACAATGTAGGCAGCGGCCCTTTAGCTGATCGTAACAAAAGCTGTTTCTTTTTTCTTTTTCTTTTTTTTTTGAGCCTTAAGGGCCAAAACCATTTCTTTCCAATTAATGAGGTGGATGTTAGTATTAGGTTCTGGGTGGTGTTGTAAAATGCTTAATAAATGCAGGTAGTTACACATGTACAGTATTAGGGACAAATCCCTGACCCCCACGTCCCGACTCTGCGTTAAAAACGAACCCGTGTGTGTGCTTGTGTGTGTAAACATGTGTCATATTCTACTCCCTGCTTGCTTAAGAATGTGAATCACATCGATTATATAACGTGACCTTGCTGTAATTGCAGTAATCTGCTGCTCTTAAGGACGTTGTATTGTGCGTTTGATATTGTGTGCCACATTTAATAACACCAGCCGTTTGATGGGATGACTTGGACCACGAGTGGCTGCTTGGGCGCACCAAGTTTTCCGTCCTGCTCCCCCACCCTAAAAAACTCAAATCAATACAGATTTGCCTTTCAACTGGCAAACAATCTCCACTTCTTACTGCTACTTCAACTCAATTAAATCAGCCTGCAGCCTGGCAACGCTGACAAGGTTAAGTTGCAAAAGTCAAAGAGCATGTTGTTTTGGAAACAAACAGCCTTGCCTGCCAGACAGAGTCAGGCCACACAGCCTGAGAGAGAAGGAGAGAGGGAGAGAGGGAGAGAGAGAGAGAGAGAGTGAGAGCGAGCATCAGCTTGTGTACATTCCTCCTCTCTCTCGTCCTTTCTCCCTCTATCTCGCTCTCCCTCCATCCCCCGCTCTCTACATTTCCACTGGCGCCACACAAAATGCAGTTTGTTAAGCCGAGGCCAGTGTCATAAAGCCTTGACTGTGTGTATGTACGCATGCATGTGTGTGTTGTCAGTGCTGAACTCCGTTCATTTCTGTCACACACACACACACACACACATACACTCTGGTTTCACTATTGGCCCTGTAAGGCTCCACAGTGCTGCTCTGTGAGTGTGTGTGTGTGTGTGTGTGTGTGTGTGTGTGTGTGGGAGCAGGCCCTGAATTTTCCCCTTGCTCGGCTCTCCTTAGGGACTTAAGCGATATAAATACACCCCAGCTGACTAAAAATACACAACACATGTGTATATAGGCGAGAATGAGTCTGAAACCTCAATACTATACTATGTGTTTCATGCATTTACACCGTAGACAGTTCTGGAGGGGTCTTTATACAGTATACATTTCATTGAAAACAGGTTCCTTTGCCATGGTGTGATGGGTCAAGGACCTTAAATGGTCACCGTGGCAATACAGGAAGTCCTAGAGACTTGCAGGTTCTGTCCCTTTCTGAACAAAAGTAGGAAACCTAGACAAGTACATCTGTGACAGAGCAATTACTCCTCCCTTTTGAGAATGCACAGTGTGTTTGAAATATAAGTCAGTTATTTTCTTTTCGGAGGAATCAAATAACCTCAGATGCGCCACAAGGCAGGATTTACCGCTTCCCTGCCATCCCACATGATGTGCACAGACCAATCGAATTGGATCTCTTCAATTCAAGACTGAACTAAATCCAGATATCACTGAAAGTCTTAATGGCCAGGGGCGTCCTGCTATAGAGATCGCATACCATAGGGCACACAAAGAAATAAGAGAAGCCTGATTTGTGGCAACTTATTGCTAGCTGGGTGAGGGGGTTTACTGCACAATGTGGATCAAACACTAGTAGTGATTTCACTGCTGTGTTGTGATTTTAATTCAGCAAACCCCCACAAAAAGTGGGGGTTTGCTGCATTAAAATCACAACACAGCAGTGAAATCACTACTAGTACATTCAAAGAGCACCCGTGTATAGTGACGTGTTAAAAATGCCCCACAGTGCCTATTTTTATAGTGTATGTTCTATATAAACCCCCAGATATGCTCCCAAAACACTTTAATTTTCGCTCCCGCAGGGCTACAATACCGATGTTACCCCGGTATAAGCTGTACTGTAATTCACGCACAAACGTTTTTTGGTATAAGCAGGTATTTAATTTACAGTAATAAAAATTCAGGGCTTTAAGAAGAACAAAAGGAAAAACACGAGAAACACTCGAGACGCACCACGGGGAAATTCTGGACTGCAGCTGCGTCAAAGGGCAGCAGCCAATCAGCAGCTAGGAGAAATAAATAGTGTCTCGGGTTGGCTACTTTCGAACCTTCCCCCTCTGAGTACAACAGTATTTCACCGTCCCAAGACACGCTTTCTTTGTGTGCCAAAACGTTTTTAGTTATTACATTGAAATGTGGCTGAGTTTATGTTGATATTTATGTTGCAAAATGAGTACATTCTATTTTTCTTAATAATTTAGCACGTAAATGTTTGAAAATGTATATATTGGCATGAGAAAAATCTGTGAAGTGAGCACAGTGTTTAGCAGCCCAGCAGGAGGACGAGAGGGCGTGGCGGACGAGGAAGTTTAATTACTGGTTTTATTAGTTCGGTTCTCATAAAAAAATCGGCGTTGGACTGAAACCGCGTTAAAGTGGCCGTTTACTGTATACTTTTCAGTCAGAGCTGCACAATACACTGTTAATTGAATCACAGTTTTGGTTCACAAGTACGTATTTTTGTGTTAAACTACTCAAATTCAGGAAACTCAACTCAATCCAAGCCACGAAGAACAATAATGCCTAGTACAGAAATGTGGCTAGTTGGGTTGTGCTTGAGGCAGCTGGTCGAGTCGAGGAACGCTCCCAGTGTTACGCTTGCTGGTATGGTATCAGTGTGATCTGGGAGTGAGAGCCTGCAAACACTCTGCCACTGTCTTTCTCAATAACATATGATATGACCCAATCAGATATTGTCATGCATTGAGTGTTTATTAGAGGGTGTCGGCTGCTTGGCTTGAAATTTCATTGCACAGCATGAGAGCTTGAGAAAAGACGCAACATCACGAGGCCATCGCCAAAACTGAGATCGAGAGCCCCCCTGGCCTAACGCGTCGATCTGACCAGTCTAGACCTGCTTGTTAAATGAACTCTTGTTTTTAGGTGTGCTATGATTTTTGTGTGGTTTGAGAATTGTTTTGCTTCTTAAGAACTGATATCACTTCATGTTGCTTTAGGCAAACATACTGCAAGGGTTAATTTTTTGTTTACATGCTACGGATATTCATACGGACTGTGACAGTTTTGAGAGATTCATGGTTTAATGTCGTTTTGAGACGTGTGAGGCTTAAAAAAGAAATAGTTGAGTAGGGGGTGCATTCTAACCAATGCCAAAGAACAGTATACGGACGAAATTATGAAGTTATGAATATGCTACATCCTCTTGTCTCTCGCGTTTCCAGAGTTTTCTGAGTTGGTGTGTGGCTTAAGCTCTCCTAATTTATCATTTTGCGTAAAGCCCATGTACAGTTTAAAAATTTATATCACCCACTGGCATATTTGTCCCAGTTGCTTGCATTTTTCAATCAAGCACTGGTTTCTTTCACTAATTTTTTGGCGTATTTAACTACGGAAAGCCTAACACTGACTAGAGAACTAATGACAGTATTAACTGTGCAGTACTATATCAACCCTCACAGCAATCGATTAGGTTAGTTAGCTTTCATTTCTTTTATTTCTGTTCTGCCTTAAACGGTGCAGCAGTACAGGCCACAGACTGGGACAGAAAATGCAAGTATGATACTGGCAAATGCAAAGCAAATTTCAGCCTCATCAGAAATTCATAGCATATCGCACTTCTTGAAGTTTACACCAAAAGGGCAGCCGCTCTCGAGTCTTATTATATGACATGCAGACGAATGTGGAGCGTCTGTTTTCACCTTAGCTGAAGATGATAGTCACAGATTTTACCTCATTTCTTTTAGCTGGAGCACGGCACGTTTGGCAAGCAGTTAGCAGCACAATGATTTCAGTAAATTATGCTAAAAGTTCCATTCAGTTCTGTAGAGCTTGATGTTTATTGGCACTCTTACTTTTAGGCCTCCTTTCTCTTCCCTTAGCAAAAAGTAATATGGTTGAGTATAAGTATACGGACCATGTAGTGTACTAGAAAGTATAGGAATTTAATACTTCTTCGGACTAAATTGGAACATTTTTTAAGTTCATAAATGTATACTTTATGTATACTTTGTAAGGTCATTTTAAGTTTACAAAAGTATACTGTATATACTTTCTTTATACTATACTATTCTTAAGTATATAAAATATAGTATATTTAAAATAAACTTCAAGTACACTGCCTCGTAGTACACTTTAATAAACTACTTGTTGCTAAGGGTTCTTCTCTTATCTTGTAGCCATATGGATCTATGCACTAGCTAGCTAGATTATTAACATCAAAACATCCATTTATAGAGTAGCAGTGCTCTTGTATATAACTTTGTGATCAGGGGGCTGAGTATAGAAGATTTTAAAAATGGTCGAGTGACCTCTGTAATAAATAGGGAGAGAGAGAAAATGGTCAAGTTACCTTTAAAATGTGTGTTAGAGAGAAGAGAGTCTGTGGCATCACACATAAGAGTCCCAGGAATGGACCAAAAGCCAAAAAACCCGAAGAAACAAACCGTGGATCAAAACACACAGCAGACTCATAAACAGACTTCAAGACACTAAAGCTCAGGTGAGTTGTAAAAAGATGGGTGTGACTGTTCAGCCCGTGAACAGCTGCCCTTAACCCTAAATGGCTTAGTAAAGTGCCGACTTCTGAATCAGACAATCAGGGTTCAAACACAAAATTTTTGGACACACAAACAATGCTTGGGTTTACAAACACTGGTCTCAGAGCAACACACTTTGCATTTTATCTCGGAAAAGCAACGAGTTCATTCAGATATTCTGAACCTGCCACTACTGTCTAACCCTGACAAAACACAGGACCATGAAGGTCGTCTTTGTTTTCGATTGAGTAATAAAGTTTAGTCACATGATCGTGGCATCCCCAGTCTTTACTGAGTGTTTACGCCACACCTCACACTCTCATTCAGTTGTGTTTTTCTCAGGCTGCTGTGGGGCGTGCAGGTGCTTACATCTGAAATGAATGCTACCTGGGGACCAGAGCTCGAATTCTTAGAAAAACCTCAGGAAGAAAAGCTTTGCTCCATATGCTGCGTTTTGTTTTACTCACAGTAGCGTGTTGTTTTCTCTCTGCCTCTCTTACTCACTGACACACACACACACACACACACCCACACACACAAACACTCTATATAGCTTAGAGCTGTGTGTTATTTGCAGTGGTGTGCATCTTTCTCCTGCATTTCAGGTTGTGTGGACAGAGTGAAGCCCGATAATTGGGGAGCCCCCCAAATGAGACTCGAGGCCAGTGTTGTGGACCTGTCCATGCTCTCGTGTATGTTCTGTCATGTTGTGAGTTAATGAACTTTAAACTTTACAAACCTAATGAGAAATGGTAGCACAGATTTTGTCAGAACAAGTAAATGTAGACTGCATTAGTAACCGCCTGTAGCATGACTGTAGTCCGGATCAGCCTCGTAAACAATAGCTATGTTTGCAGCCAAGCGAAGTGGGTCTGTAACCTGTGAAGGATCCCTGTTTGTGTTGTATACTACCAAGACTGCTTTGTCATGTCAACAGAAAAGGAGTCGGCGTATGAAATGTGAGGGAGAAAATACTGTTAAGGTGAATGATAGTGACCTGGTAAGCTAAACGTTTATGTGAATGACAGAACATTCATTTATGCTAGATTGCTATCCTGTGGACACTGAAAGCAGATGCATTTCACCCTACATTCAAACTACACACCCTTTGCTTTGACACGGTGTACTGTACATACTCCTACTGGCCTGTCGTGGCTGGAATTTCCCCTTTTCTCTCTTTTCAGTGCAAAGTATCACAGGTGACAGTGAAGGAAAACCTGGTGGTGTGTTCAGTAAAGAGCAGAACACAGGCTGCATTTCTAGACTTGAACAGGCTTTAGAAACATCACAGTTCACGAACAGGTTAAAAACACGTCTCAGTCTTGCCTATGCTAACGTCTAGGCCAGTTACTTTGCCTGTAGTTATGTCATCTTGTGAGATGCACAGGTGGTGTGGTAAGGGTGGTAGTGGCCTAGTGGGTAAAACACCTGTTTGTGAACCTGACGACCACAATGTTACAAGTTCAAACACTCTACTGTCTACCATTGTAGCCTTGAGCAAGACACTTAACCCTCAGTGTCTCCAGACGGACTGTCCCTGTAACTAAGTCAGTCTGGATAGGAGTGTCAGCCAAATGCCCCCTCACTGTATCAACACTCAATTTTGTTTAGCATTGTTTTTTCATTCTGCGGGGTTGCCAACTCCTTCACTTTTGCGTAGTTTCTCAAATTTTCAGCTCTATAATGACATCTCAAGCCAATAACTGGACAAACAAGCAATAAACTTGCAGGCGATTGTTTTTGCATGTTGATGCCTCAACCTACTGAAAAGACACTAGTTCTCCTGCAGCTCCGCCCTTTTTGTAACCAGCATGAGCGAGTTTACGAGCGACGCGGAGTGGTGCGATTTCAACTGGAGTGAGTTTTGAAAGCTATCATTTTCTTGATCTCCTTGTCATCTGCAACCAACGTTGCTTCACATTACCCACCTTTATACTGTCATTTAATTTTTCTTACACCAAAATGCATCTGCAAACGGGTAAAACATGTTTTAGCCTGCCTGGATTGGGTTCCAGTCTACTACAGGAACCAGTTTAATGTTATTTTCTTTGTTTTTAAGGCCCTAAATGAATCTGTGGTCCCTGGCTTTGGATCAGTTTTTGACTTTTGCTCGTTAAACTCACTCTCTGTGGTCTCTTAAATGAGATAAAAAAACTAATTTTTAGTGGTTAACTTTTTGGATGCTTGTGATGATTTGTACATTTTAAGCATATGTTTATCATTTATGTATGTTTTGTGAGTTTAAAGAAAGTTTGGCTTTAAATGAGCTTTATCTAAAAAAGTCTCAATCACATGATTTGATCATTAAGTAGCGAAACATGATTATAGGGGTCTGGTGAGGACAAACATTTGCATGTAATACAAAGGTGTGAACGTTTGCTCTTCATCTACATGAAACTTGTTCTAAGAACTGCAGACATTGAGTGAGTTTTCTCTGAAGTGCGAGTGGCGGCTGAGCTGGTTTGAGTCTAAATATTACTGAATTTGATCTGTGGTTTAAGTCAGTGTTGAAACAGAACATGACCTTATGTTTAAACAAGACACAGTTCTTGTCCGTGGACATGACACATGTCACATTTAGGGCTGGGAACCAAAATTCGGTTCCAAATAAGAACCGATTTGAAAATATTTGGTACTGGGTGCCTACTCTTTTTTGTTTTTGTAATTTTGGTTCTGTAAATTGATTCATAACACTAGAACGGCTTACTGGCTATACCTACAACGGCTGCATGCGTCAATTGACACAGAGCCCAGCTGCTGCAGTTTGTTTGGGTGTTAAGTCCTGCAGCCAGCAGACACAGCAAGGGTCCGGTGGACTTTGGACCCAGAGCCCGTCGTACAGCGCCAGTCACCGATTCAGAATCAGAACCAGAACTGCGTTTATTGGCCGAGTATATGAGTATATGTACAAGGAATTTGGTTCCGGTCGATGCTGTCTCTCAAGCACAACAGTAACAAACAAAAACAGTATGTAAAGATCCGTGTGTACATGTGTCTACACCACACCCATATGTCTCTTACAGAGCATGCTCACTGCTCCGACAGGCCGATAGACTGATTCTGATTCTGATGAAATTACATCAGTTGACGCTGTCAGCCGTTCTAGTGTTAAACATGCATCTGCTAGGACGTGTGTGGTTTCTCCCAGGATTCGTTCAGATTCGCTAGGTTTGTTTAAAAAAAAGTTAAGCCCAAATACACCTTTATTTTACATGATATTACTTTCTTCAGTTGTTTATTTAATATAAATTTGCTATTTGTTTTATTGTTAACAAATCGGTTGACTGTTTGGTTTGAATCATTCAGAATACAGTTTGTTTTGTCATTTATTTTTGGTTTTTATATTGTTACATTTGTGGAAGCGAAATAGGGAACCGATAAGAACCGGAATCGATTAAGCGGATCCGGAATCGATAAAATTCCCAAGTCACATATCAGGCTGTCAGATATCAGGTCACATATCAGGTTTCCAGGCTAAAATGCTCGCCACAGCTGGGGGTGAAGTGTATTAGGCAGCAGTCGGTTCCTGAAGTCGATGTGTTGGAAGCAGGAACAACAGACGAGCATAAGGCTCTGAGTAACCTGGACGATGGTCAAAACATCTCCAAAACCTGTTTACTTGGGAGCAAACAATAGAAATAGTGTATTGTTTTCTTATTTATGTTACTCTGCAGGTCTTGTGGAGTGTTCCTAGTAGGGCATTAACGGCTTTTCAAGTCAAGTCAACTTATCTGTCAACGAAACCGAAGTCGAGTCGACTAGTCGTTTGATGGCATCATCACATGGAGGAACACAGGTGTCCAACACTGAGCACCTTTTATTAGTTCTCTGTAACATTAACAGTCAACAGGACAGTAAAACAAACCTAAACAAAGACTGATGCCTTGAATTTTCTGATAAATTTAAGTGTACAACAGTGAGTGGGAACTTCCTGCAGTGCTAGCGTTAGCCATGGTAGCTAGCGGAGCGGACTGAAAAAATACATTAATTCAAGGAACGCATGTCAGCGTAAGCCAATCAGAGGCCGAGATTTTGTTTACTCGTGAGCAAACAATAGAAAGTGTTTTTTTATTTATGATACTCTTCCACAGCAACTCAGCTCATCTGCGAAAATGCAGAATACACATTTATATGCACTACCTGCCTGTTTTTCTACTTTTGTGCTTTGATTCTACAATATAAGGTTGCAGCAGTTTTTGACTCTGCACTTTGTCTTTCTTTTTTTTTTTTTTACACTATTTGCTTCAGAGATCACTATTTCAACCCTCTGTGTACTTGTGTATGTGGCTGGGCTGACAATAAGCTCACACACACACACACACACACACACACACACACAAACACACTGTGATTTTATTGATCTCACATTCTGCTCTCAGCCAGTTTGAATTTTTATTGTTGAACTTTGAATAGAGACTCGGTTCTGTTAAACAGCAGTGACTGATCTAATGCAGTCCAATTTCTCAATTAAACAGTGTCTCAAAAATATTAGTATTTTATCACAAAGGGGACAGTAAACTCTCTTGAATCTTGAATTGAATCAAAAGTGGTGCAAGGAGGAGTGAGTAGTGAACTGGCAACAGGGGCATGGTCACCAGGGGCCATTTATGCGCTCGGGGAAAAAGTGTTGATGCTGGCTTTAGTAGAATGGCATCAGGGGTAAAGGGCCGCGTAGCCACAGAGCAGTCCCTTACTAGCATCATCCCTTTGATGCAGAGCCAACAGTGGCAATGGCAGCGGGATACTGCACCATGGCACACTGCGATAATAATGTAAAATAAATGAAAACAAATAAAAGAAAGTTAAAATTAATGTGACATTAATAACGCTCTGCCTTCATGAGGTTTACATTTTCTTCTCAGGTCGACTGCATTCTGTAAAGGTTGGCTAATTTGCATTGCCTGGGTGGAGCAGGGGGTAGGTGAATTTTCCCAGGAGCCCCAGGAGGTGTGGATTTTTTTTTTCCCAGCCTTACTTGGTCACTCAGGCCATCTGGAGAGGAGTATAGTGTGACATCTCATGATGCGGATAAACCGTGTCGGGGAAAAAGTGTCCGGCGGTCGATAAGCTATCGAGAGCAAGACAGGATCTGTTTCCTCCAAGAGTTAATGAGTGATGAAGGCTGCAGCAGGGAAACAAAGCATGCTGTGTGAGTGTGTATGTGTGTGTTTTGTGTTAGTTAATGACTAATTACTGCCCCGCTCGCCATCACAGGCAAGGCGATGGCTCTCCCCTGTGAGAGCGAGGTCGGGGGATGGGAGCAGAGTGAAGAATGAAAAAGACTGATGGTGAGAATGAGTGGAAAGAGTTGCAATGTGTGTGAAAGAGTGCGTGTTTCGAAACAGTAGCGTTTGCGGAGGGATGAATCTGAAGGAAGGGTGTGAGAGTGAAACGGTAGCTGGGAGACAGATGCAGGGGTTATCGAGGCTTGTGCTGTGGGTGTGGGTGTTTTCAGGTCATCACCCTGAAATATCACTCAGATGGAAATCTGTGTGGGACCCTGTCAACGTCATCACCAGCAGTCTTTGTTCTTACAGGAAGGTGTGTGTGTGTGTGTGTGTGTGTGTGTGTGTGTGTGTGTGTGTCTTAAAAGGCACTTGTAATAGGCCAAAATCTTAGGCTTATGTGTGTGAATGTGAGTATTGTATGTAGGTGTTTTGTGTTTTGTGTGTGTGTGTGTGTGTGTGTGTGTGTGTGTGTGTGTGTGTGTGCATGCTCCTTGTGCAACAGGTGTGGAGTTAATCTTGTTGAGACCTGCACACACACAGACAGAAATGCACTGAATGCTCTTCTTCTCCTATGCATCTATTTCATTGGCTCAATGGCACACTCATAAGTATAGGCTTCAGCACACACACACACACACACACACACACACACACACACACACACACCCACACACACACACACACACACACACACACACACACACACACACACACACACACACACACATAATCTGAGGCTTGTCCAATATGGAAATTTACCAAAAAGTGATTTTATGGATCTCACATTCTGCTCTCAGCCAGTTTTCATTTTTACTATTGAGCTTTGACTGGAGACTCGATTAAGTTAAACAGCAGTGACTGATCTAATGCAGTCAAATTTCTCAATTCTCAATTAAAATAATGTCTCAAAAATATTAGTATTATATCACAAGGTTGTTTTTTTTTTCAGAATAGCTGCATTCAGACATTGAGCTGTAAACAGAGCCTTTCAGTGTGTTTTGATATGTTGATTGATGGTTACAGCTTCATTATAGAGAACCTTTCACACCAAAACTTTTCACAGTAGCGGTGATACAGCGCAAATATAGAGTATAGAGTTTTTATATTTAATATTTTCAATAAATTGAAGGCAAATCTCAGAAAATGATTTAATTGGATACTCATTTCCCTTAAAATGCCCTGCATGTATCTTCACTAGGAATGTGTTTTATTACATATCTTTATCTTAAAACTAACGTGAAAGCAATTTTTCTGTGTCATGCAGCGTGATATATGATGTAACGTAATGTAAATCTAATAGAGCTTAATAACTGTATTTGACTGTGGTGGAGGTTGTGTGTTCAGATGTACCGGTCTGTTCAGCTCAGTCTGTGTAAAGAGTGGTGCTTGTAATATTAAAATTCCCAAAGTGATCAGTGCAGGATTTTTAGTGGTGAATCCATGTCAGTTCTCTGTCAGCTGCTACTAGTCTAGTATACTATTGTA
Organism: Brachypetersius altus; assembly: GCA_037974465.1. Classification (NCBI taxonomy): domain Eukaryota; kingdom Metazoa; phylum Chordata; class Actinopteri; order Characiformes; family Alestidae; genus Brachypetersius; species Brachypetersius altus. Next base: position 15,295,814 of record JBBPDB010000019.1, read on the forward strand.
TACTATATATACTATATATATAAAATGCAAACACATTCTGTTATTCACACAAACACCAGTACGCATATTTTGTTTTGCACACATATACTGTAACCCCCCAGTTTTACGCGGATCAGGAGTCGCGGATTCAGTCACACGTGGATTTTTCAGTAGAGAGCACCGAACTAGTATTCCCAAAATAATGTGGAAACTGCAAATATCCTCTTTTTTTTGCTTTTTTGTGGCAATAAATCTATATTTTTCTGGATGTTTTCACACAAGGAGACCTTTCCAATGAGCCCTAATTAGTTTTTTTAGCCCGTGTAGATCAGGGGTTATTCTCTGAAAACCGTTCCCTTTTTTTGTCCTGCGACCTTCCGAGTCGCATATCTCAGGGTAATTTAAATTCGAATACAGCTTTATCTTTACATTTTCTTTAAGGGTAATGCATTAAACTGAGTTTAAAATGAAATTAAAGTGTTCTGGGAGCAGATTTGGGGGCATATTTAGGGTTTAGACTATAAAAATAGGCATTTTTAGTCTTTTTTACCAAAACACAACACTGTACGCAGGTGCTTTTGGATCGTAAGGCTGTACACTGATTAGACACAATATTAAAACCACTGACAGGTGAAAAATTAACATTATCTGCTTACAGTGGCACACATCAAGGGTTTGAAGCTGGAAAAATAGGCTAGTATAAGCATCTGGGCACCTTTTACAAATGTTGATAGCTAGATGGTTGGGTCAGAGCAGCTCCAAAACTGCAGGTCTTGTGGAGTGTTGTCGACTTCTCAAGTCAACTTACCTGTCAAAAAAATCGAAGTTGAGTCGACTAGCTGTTCGCTGACGTCATCACATGAAGGATCACAGGTGTCCAACACTGAGCACCTTTTATTAGTTCTCTGTAACATTAACAGTCAACAGGACAATTAAACTAAACAAAACAAAGTCTGATAGCTTGAATTTTCTGGTAAATTTAAGTGTAGAACTGAGAGTGGAACAGTTTAAGCCATGGCAAGACGACTCCCTGCAGTGCTAGCATTAGCCATGTTAGCTAGCGGAGCCTTTTCAGATGCAGAGCTCCGGTTCTGTTACTGTACTTTAACACAGGCTTGCAGGTTCTGCAGGTCTCTGTGCTGTTTGTGTTCTAAAGTGAAGGATCTCCACACATGTGATGTGTGTCTGTCTTCTCTGCTGCGTGTCTCTCATCTTGTTGTGGTCTCGTGTTTAGATTCCCCTTGCGCCAACGGTACCGCCCCTTTTATGAAGGGACAATAATAATAGGTTACGGAAAGGAACGCGTAAGCGTTAGCCAGTCAGAGATAGAGCTTGCATTGTGTACACAAGCGAGGAAGAAAACAAGACTAATCGACATGTGCCTCTGAACACTAGTTGAATTTGGATTAATGCCCTAGTTTCTAGTATGCAGTACCTACCTGGTTTAAGAAGGACGACTGAGACACTGCCAAAAGGTTCATTGCTGCACGTGAGGAGTGAAGGTTCCTTGTCTGGTTTGATCTCACAGAAGAGCTACTGTATCACAGAACTGTTCCGTTTTGGATCGCAGGACCCTACAGAGGATAATGAGGACCGCTGAGAAGATCATCAGGGTCTCTCTCCCTTCCGTTATGGACATTTATACCAAACGCTGTATCCGCAAAACCAGTGGCCCTACACCCCCCTCACACACCCTCTTCCCCCGTCTCCAGTCTGGTAAAAGGTTCTGTAGCATATGGGCCTCCACTGTCAGAATGAGGAAACAGTTTCTTTCCAGGCCACAGACTCCTCAGTCAGAACTGAAACATAAACAAGACCCCCCTCAGACACACAAACAAACACACCTTCCTCCTCCTCCTCCAAACACAATGCATAAACACATTGATCTCTTCTGCCTTAAACAAACAACTCGCACTCCAGTTGCCTCTGTAAATACATCCCTGTTTCTTATATGCTGCACATACTCTGTCGCTGCTATATCTGCACAGATATTATTTATTGCTTACTACCTCTATTCTGCATTTTTGCACACGTGTCTGTCAGAAGAGGGGAAGCCGACGGCAGTGTGATGCTCTGGTCAATATTCTGCTGGGTAACCTTGGGTTCTGGCGTTACACCCTTTCATGGCAGTGATGTATCCGGGATAATGTGCACTACAGAACCTGTTGATCTCAGTCCGATCAAGCATCCGTGGGATGTCCTGAATAAAGTCCAACCCATGAAAACTTCACTTTGAAACTTACGGGGCTCTGCTACTAACAGCTTGGTGCCAGATACCACAGCACCGTGCTTTGATTCTTCAGAACTTTGTGGGGACAGCGGGGACCTACACGATTTTTGGCAGGTGGTTTTCATGTTATGGCCGATCCGTGTATATTTGCATGTGCGGTGGTGGGGTTTAGTGGGGATGCAGTAGAGAGGTGCAGGTTATGGACACGGGCAGGTGGCTGGTAGGTTATGTGTTGTCTCAGCGCTAGAAGAGTAGTGTTGCTGGAATGGGAACAGTGTTCTGAGCTGTGCTTTCTCCATTCACAGTACAGAAACTTAATCCTGCGTCAGCATAAACACACACACACTCAGTCCCCTCGGCCCTGGCAGCTGTGGTGAAGCAGACAGAGTGAAGAAGTGTGTGTGTGTGTGTGTGTGTGTGTGTGTTTGACAGAGAGTGTGCGTGCGCTCAGTCTGCTCTCTTGGGTCTGTATTAACTCTTGGAATGTGGTCAGTTTATTTGATGGCCCAAACTCTATTCCTCTTCTTGCTGACTGGCTGCCTAAAATATACTCTAGTCTTAAAATATAAACTGCTTAACGTTTCCAAAATTTGGGAGGGTGGGGGGGCTGCTACATTTGTGCTATATTTTGCTTTTTCATAACCAATTTTAAAATGGAGAGAGAGCTTAGATAGCGCTGAGGAATGTGTGGTAATTTTGCGGTTTTCAAACTGCGAGCTGTGGGAGGGGCTTTTAATAAGGGAAACTCACTTCTAGGCAGCTGGCTCCGCCCCTGACCGAAGCTTGCTTCTCTTGTTCTTTTTTTCTTAAAGTGGCAGATACACTTCACTTCTCTTCTGCTCGGCCTCCCTGGCCCTTTTTTTTTTTTTTTTCGAGAGCTCCCACTTCGGCCTTCTGGTTGAGAATGGTAGCTCTGCATTGTTTGTAAATGTGTCTAAAGTGTGCCTATCACTTAACCTTTGTTTGTGTGTGTGTGTGTGTGTGTGTGTGTGTGTGTTTACAGATCAGTGTGTGTGGAGTGAGGAAATCTGATGCGGGAATGCCCCAGTGTCTGAGGTTGTCATCACAGTGAGGTGAGTAAATGAACTTCTCTTCCTCACTTGGTAACCTCAGTTACCAGAGCTTCAGTGACTGGTGTTTTCTGTGGTCTAGCAAAGCTGCTTGTGAATGAAGCCATGCTGTGCGTCCGGACAGGGGTGCCCAGTATGGCTGAAACAGAACTGTAATATCTGACTTCGTGTTTTTTGAGGTTTGCAAACATTTTAATGTGAAACATTAGCCACATATTAAAAAAGGGCAAAAAAAAAATTGTGTAGTGACTTTGCAAAAAGTAACTGTGTAAGAAATGTAGCAACACATCATTTGGTGAAAATCAAATTAGAAACATTCATGTTCAGTTAGAATCAATTATATTGCACTTATTTCACTCGAATTTTGTCTTTTTTATGATATATGTGCTGTAATCTGACATGATCCGGTTACAAAAATGCACTGCATCACTGTATTACAGCCCAGCAGATGGACGAAGGAAAGTTTATAAGGGAAACCTGAGGTTCTTTTCCCTCTTTTTCTCTTTCCTCGTCCTTCATCAGGGACATTGTATCACTGGCAGTGATCTTTGACCTCTGATTAAGGTCTGTGTGCTGAATATTTGGAGGAAGAGAGGGGGGGGGGGGGGGGTCTGGGAGAGTCTCGAAAGTTCCTGTCTGTAAATTTGCTGTTTGTTTTTGCCAGGGCCATTATGGCGGCACCACAAATGTCTCAGTCCCTTTTCTTCTTTGCTGTGTGATAAAAGGACTGTGGGGGGAACTTTCAGTTCAGTGCATCTCCCCCCCCCCCCATGTTTCACGCCTATAGTCAAGCGACACAAGATAATTAGTCCCACAGGTGAGGACTTTGCACGCTGAAGTGCTGAGAAGAAATCGTCCATTAATGCACATCGAACAAGAAATGAAATGTAGTCGTATTTAAATACAACATTAGGCCTGTTGGCATGATAATGCATGTTGAGGTGATCACTGCAGCCCGTTGGTTTTGTGTCAGAACTGTAAGCCAGACGGTCCCCTGACAGATTCTATTATGAGAAAGGATCCATTGATTGTCTCCCGTTCTCAGACTCCTTCCCTCGCTCTTTTCGCAGCGCAAGACTCGCTGACAGACACGACTCATAGCTGTTACTCCACCCATCGGCTTCCTCCGCTTCATCAGCCAATCAAATGCACCCTGAAAATAAACTGACCAATCATGGGAAGCAATCGCAGATCCCCAGTGTGAACCAGCAGCAGCAGCAGCAGCAGCAAGGGTCTGCTGGCAACCTGGGGCCAAAGGGCAGCGGGCCAGGGAGCCATGGAGTCAAAGCCAATCAGATATCTCCAGGCAATCCTGGCATGAAGAGTGTGGGCCAATCAGGTGGTAGCGTTGCAGTGAGTGGAATGATGAAGACCAAGGCCAAGAGAGAGAGAAGCATCTCCATGGATGCAGCAGACCAGAGAGACACGCTCACACCAGTGCTGGAACCAGATGCTAAAGGTATGCACGCACGTTTATATTGACATTTGAGAAAGTCACACATGCAGCATGTCCCACAAGTTTGTAGAGACCTGCTCATCCAGCACTTCCTCTGTTCTGGGCCTTAACTCTTCTGGGAAGGCTTTACACTGGTTCATTACTCAACAGACTTGGAGAAGTAAGGTGCTGATGTGAAAATGTGAGCACAAACATCACTCCAATCATCCTAAAGATATCCTAAAGGTACTCCAGAGAGTCTGGTGGATATATTTCTCGTCTGGGAGAAATATAAGCTTGAAGCTCGAAACGGTTTGATTCTATTTATGCTACGTACTTGTCGACATCTGCCTGGTTGTGTGAGAGCGCAGAGAAGCTCTCTCTGTATTTCATTAACATTTTGTTTATGGTGAGAGCCAGGTGCATTCACAAAGTTAAGTGTATTCATTTGCTTAAGTCTTTTTTAAGCTATGCTCTGCAGCCCGATGCTGGGGATTTTGTACATTATGTTAAAGTATGCATTATTGTACACAGTACAATATATTATTCACTTTTGTACATTAACTAGGTGGGCAGTTTTATCCAAAGTGGCTTACAATTTGAGGAAACCCTTAAGTTTCAGGACATTGTGAGAACCAGTCGAGAGTTCTAAGCGATAAAACCTTTATGTAAGAGTAAGGCTGGAAGATAGAAAGTGCATTAGGAGAGAAGAAGCTCTCTGAGCAGGTTTTTAAAGATAGAGAGAGATTCTGCTGCTCTGGTCACCTTTAGCAGCTCTTTACACTAGGAATAAAACCAGTCTGGACTGGGTTTGCCTTGTGTATAGGGATGGCAGAGCCAGGTGTTGTTCTTTGGAGGAGTGGTAGGAACGTAAACCTGAGCGTAAGCCTTTTGTGCACCTTTAGCTGACGCCTGTGATCAGAGTGGGAAATGATGCAAATCCATGGTCCATGCAAATCGAATCATTCAAATATCATTAGTATTTGCTAAAGTACAATACTGTGTATGATAGGTGACCAATCATTCAAGCCGTGTTAGCATTTGTTAGACTAGGCAACAGATTGTTTCTGAAAGAATTGAATTCGTCTTCTTGCACACTCTGCCTGGCTTCTCAGGCATCTAGTGATAATAGAGGGAATAAGAGAGAGAGAAGGAAAGCAAATCGTTGACTGATCTTTCGTAATGTAGGCACCTCAGTCAATTTTATCGAAGCCATTCATTACAGTGATTTTGAGGGGCATACCTAAGGGCCCGCACACACCAGGCCAGTGAGGAAAAACTGGTCACCTCTTCTGTAAAAAACGCCTCTCAAACACACAGCTGACAGTCGACACACACCAGTTTACTCACATTAGTCAAAGTCAAAGTCAACATAGTCATCTCAACCATATAGAGTATACAGAGAGACGAAATGGCGAAGCTCAGGTTCCGCAGTGTACAGTAAGAGCACCCGCGTTTAGTGCAAAAATGCGTTGTTGCGTTGTTTTCATTTTAAGCTCAGTTTTACGCATTAACCTCAAAGAAAACGTAAAGGTAAATAAATGATCAGAATCAGAAAACTTTTGCTTTTTCGCTAGTGGGGCATTAGCGGTTAGCATTAGCGGTTAGCATTAACAGCGTGCAAAGACTCGTACACAAAAGAAAAGCAGATCGGTTTTCAGAAAAAAAACTGCGTTAGACTGAATCCACATAAAACTGGGGGTTTACTGTACATATATTTTAAGACATAAGACATTGTAAACGAAAAAGTGCAAATAAAGAAGTATAAAATAAGGTAAGAGCAGCTAACGGGGTAGTTGGGTGGCCTAGTGGTTAAGGCATCTGCCCTGCAACCAGAAAGTCCTGGTTGCAGGGTCCTCCAAGTCCTCCAAGACCGCTAGGCACCGCTGAGTTACCCTGAGCAAGGTACCGTCCCACACACTGCTCCCCGGCGCTGTGTTCGTAGCTGCCCCCTGCTTCACTTGGTGAATGGGCTAAATGCAGAGGAAGAATTTCGTGCTGTTCACACCGTGTGCTGTGGTGTGTTCACGAATGATCACTTTCACTTATGAGTAAGACAAAAATGTGCAACGGTTGAAGGAATCTGTAAGTAATAAGATAAGATAAGAAAAGATAAGATAAGGTAACCTTTATTAAGTGGGAAATTTGATTTGTCACAAGTGACATTAGCAGTCTATGTATGACCAGAATAGCCAGTGTAAACAGTGTAACAGTATAAAATGGTGAGAGACAGTAACCTGAGGGTACATTCTTTAAGGTTTATCTGTCAAAGTGAAGATCATCTTCTGTAACAATAGTAACGTCTTCACTAATGCAACATTTTTGCACATATTTTCACTCTTGTCTGGGAGAAATATGAGCTTGAAGCTTGAAACTGTTTGATCCTATATATGTTATGTACTTGTCGACATCTGCCCGGTTGTGTGAGAGCACAGAGAAGCTCTCTCTGTATTTCATTAACATTTTGTTTATGGTGAGAGCCAGGTGCATTCACAAAGTCAAGAGTATTCATTTGCTTAAGTCTTTTTTAAACCAGTGCTGGGAAGGGGCTCATTTCTGCTGCATTGCTATGCTCTCACCATCGCACGGATGTGAACTCAAGTTTAATATAGACATTTGAAGCTCATCACAGGTGTGTAAATAGCATCGTTTGCTTTGTTTGGGTTTTGAAGTAAACCCATCAATAAAAGCTCGAACTAAAGTTAGGTAGAAATTGATCTGTCTCTTTTGAAGTTGTGTTGGAAGCAGGAGGGAATGGGCGAGGATCTGAGGGTCATATTTTGATGGTTGGACCCGGTATAAAGTAGTTACTACTTACCAAAAGTGGTCCTAGTGACAGTTTCATGGTTGCACAAGGCTCAGTGATGCATGTTGGGAGTGAAGGCTAGCTCATCTGATTCTGATTCCACAGAAGAGCTACTGAGGCTCAAGAAACATGTCAGAACCCACTGCGGACCACAGACCGGTCAGAGGGCCCATACCGACCCCACCTACCGCCTACAATGGGTTCAGACATTCACATGGATGCTGCTTTGATGCATACTACTTACCTAAACACTGTCGCCTACCACGTACCCCTTCATGACACCAGTGTTCCTATGTAAAAGCGGCTCCTTACAGCGGGGTAATACGCCCTATCACCAGGGCTGCCAACTCTCACGCAATGAGCGTCTCACATGCTCATGTCATATCTCTGATATTCCCTATTGGATCCAGGCTGCTCATTGTACACACTCCTAATGATGCAGCAGAACCCTGTCTACCCCACCAACTGAGCAGCTAAGGCAGCAGCAACCCCCCCGCCAAGTTGAAGTTGAAGTTGAAGTTTATTGTCATATGTACAGAGTACAGTGTACAGAGCACAATGAAATTCTTACTTGA
>JBBPDB010000019.1:15319551-15332988 GCA_037974465.1 Brachypetersius altus
GAATGATTCTAAGGTCTTAAAGAGAAAGTCCCACTCCACCCGATCAAACGCTTTCTCTGCATCCAGCGAAAGGATCACCTCATCCCCATGATCAGGTGGAGGGGGGCCATACAAGATGTTAAATAAACGCCTAATATTGAAAAAAGAGTGACGATCCTTGACAAATCCAGTCTGATCCGGAGAGATAATGGTTGGAATAACACCCTCAAGGCGGCGTGCCAAAATCTTTGCAAGGATTTTTACATCTGTATTCAAGAGAGAGATAAGACGATACGAGCCACAACTAAGAGGGTCTTTATCTTTCTTAAGCAACAACGATATAACTGCTTGATGCATTGAAAAAGGTAAAGATTTTGTGGGGCTACAATAAAGGGGCTAACAGACCTGAAAACTTTTTTAAAAATTCGGTGGGGAATCCGTCTGGGCCGGGAGGCTTGCCGCTTTGCATATCTCTGATCGCTGAAATTATCCCTTTCCAGTTCAGTGGACATCTCAGAGCTTACAGAAGGAATGTACAGAGTTTTAAAAAATGTTTCCAATTCAGGCGAATTCGTGGCCGCTTCGGAAGTGTATAATGACTGATAGAATTTGCTAAAATAGGAATTAATTTCTTTGTTGTCCATATATTTTATACCTCGTTCATCATTTACTGCTGTAATTATTTGGTCAGCAGGCGAAAAATACAAACGAGGGCTCGTTAAATAGATCTCCTGAACTGTGGAGTTTGAAGTGTCTGAGTGCTTTCCCCGCTGAGATAAGAAACTCGAAAGGTCGTGTGACAAAAGTATTGGGACACTGCGGCGAGGTGAATCACTGCGGCCACAAAAAGGCAAAAAAGGTGAAGGATATTTGCAATTTCTGTGTTATTTTGGGGATTTTCATGGAAAACTATGAATTCGGTTCTCAAAAAATATCTGTGTGTGACTGAATCCGTGATTCCTGATCCGCTGGGGGATTACTGTATATGTATAATCGGTTCACTCATATTCAGTTTTAAACTGAATCTTCCTTAATCCCTAAAGGTAATACTGAGTAGAATGAATTGATGTATTCAAAAAAACGTCATTCAAAAAAGCTTTCTTAAGTAGCTGTAACAGTCTCATCACATGTATGCGCCCAGGAATGTGGCTTATAAAGCACAGAGAGTTGTGGATGGTTGCAGTTTTCAGGACACATGATGATTCATGAAAGATTGTTTTGCTGTCTGGTGCAGATCACAGGATATTTTCACTTTTGGAGCTTGAGGAACTGGTTTTAATATGAAAATAAAAGACAGGAAAACAAACAGCAGAGTGATTGGTTGATCCTGATTTATTGTGAGAAAAAATGCTCCAGTGGGCACATCAAGGACAGAAGGTTTGTTCTGAACTGTTAAGGTCAACAACACAAAACACCTTCTGCAGACACACACAACACAAAATATACAGACTGGACTTTAACACAAACTGCTCATGTATCGCATATTTGCCCAAACACAGTCTTCCTCATGTTAAATTTGCTCCTGCTATGTCTGTATGTCAACAGTTTTGCAAACCGAACCTGAATATTGGTATGTTAAATACCAGCAGCACATTTCACTTTACTATAATTGCACACCTGCACTTTGTATTGTCCTGTTTAAAACAAGCAGCGCAATTTATATTTACACGTATCTCTCTTTCCCTACATTTGTATGTTTTGTATTTCGATACTTTCTGTAAATTGCAGCAGGGATGGACTGTGTGGAACAGCATTTCAATGCACTGTCAAACAAAATCTTGAATGTTAAGGTGTATGTGTGTATATTTATGTACGTGTATGTGTATATGTATATGTGTGTGCGTGTGTTTATGTATAGTTTGTTTATGTCTATGTGTGCGTGTGTCTTACCAGGCCTGTAATGTTTATGCGTGAGTGTGTGTGGTGCGAGCCGGCTGTGAGTGTCAGGTGACCGGGGGAGGGTTTAAAGAGGACTGGCCTCCATCTTAGCCGTTCGGTTTAGACCCCAAAATATCTCACATCCCTTCTCTTAGAAATCCGGGAATAATACGAAGCGCAGCGGTCCTTTCAGCCTTGTTTGGTGAGTATATTCGTTGCAACCGCTTTGTGATTAATACACATTAGCACCCGAACCGATAGGTTTTGTGATGGTTTTTGAAAAAATTGTGTGTTTAGTGACGCTGCCTTGTTGCTGCAGTGCCCTCCTCACGAGTAAATAGGGCTAGCCAGCTCGTCCACGTAGCCTGTTTTTGTAGGAAATAATCTCAAACGTAGTCAATTTTTTGGCACGATTATTATTATTTTTTTTTAGGTAAAAACGTATTTAGTCTTTAAGAAGCCAGTCTGTCTTACCAGGCCTGTAAACAGAGCTGCGCTAGTGGAGTGGTAGCTCATTTGTGGCTAGCGCTAGCTCGTTCACATATGCGCGGATTGTGTTTTTTTATATTAGTTAAATGATTAGACAATCGCTAATGTGTACTCAAAATGTTATTAAAAATCTAGACGTTTTGAACAAAAACTTTGGTCAGGTTTAGTGTCGCGACGCTGTTTTGTAGCGTTGGCGTCACGATAGCTAACTAGCCATGCGAAATCATGCTTGTCATGAGAAATTTAATGCTTCTTAATTAAGAGATACAACAAAGTGTCTTAATTAACGCGAAATGGTGTGACCGTGCCCATATTCATTATGGAATCACTAGTTTCCTGAAAATAATAGTCGGGTTTAGCTGATGCTAAGGTTTCGTTAGCTGCTTTAGCGGAGCTTGCGGGCTAGCTGTTGTTCTGCTTAGGTGTTCAGATCTTTCAAACAGGCTTCAGATGGCCAGGTAGGTACTGACACCTCCTCGAAATTGTCAATATCCACTCTTTTTGTGGTGTTATGGGCCCTAAAACTGTCTTAACTATGCAAACGAACCTCCCTGGCTCAAGCTGGCTAGTTCGGGCCTGTGGCTCAGGCTGTTTGGTTCCTTGCCAGCTACATTTCTTTCTCATGATCTGTGGGCCCGTTTTGAGGTGGAAAGCTATAAGGTTATACCATGTTTTGAATGGGGAGACCCCCATCGCGTCGTCTTAAATTATAATGTTCTGTATGAAAGGAGTGCTCAGCAACTGTCCCAGGCCCAGACCAGAAACCTAGAAGCAAATGTGTTGTGAAACGAGGTCATTCCTGTATTAAAGTGGTCCTGGACTGTGTAGATGCGAAGCCAACACGTCGTTCGCTCGATTCAGAGTTAATTCTACCAATTTGTTCAAGGGAAGAACGTTTCTGCTTCGGTTACTTATCACTGTTTGGTCTACTGAAAGCCAGTAAAGGGACTTCAGGTTAGTATTTAATGCAATTTGTCGGACTAAGAATCTGCAGCATGGCATTTCTATGCTTATTTGACAGAATTCTTCAGGAATCATTTATTAAGTGATGTTTGATATAGCTGCACCAGCCAAACAGTCCTGTCATTCATTACCTTGCCTTCCAGTTTCAGTTTCATTAGTAAAGAAACAGTCATTGAGGTTGATGTGAGACTCTTGCAGAAAGTTTTGTTTTTCTTGCCTCTTAAGTTTGCTTTTTAAACAGGAGCGTTTCACCATAGAGACTGTTGAGACACTGCTGTAAGAGGGGAGTGGGGGGTGTCTTTAAAAGATGTAGGAATAGTTGTTTTACGGTTTTGGCCGCATCACCCCTTAACATCATTATTCAAATGTCGGTTTACCGACAGTTCAATGAAAGCAGGTGTTTTGCATCCACTTCCGATAGGCTGTGTCTGTCAGTGAAAGTGATCAGAGTGTGTGGCTTTTCTTTTTGCGTCTGAAATGTCATAACATCTTTTACTTTTTTCCCTCAGGTTGAAGGCACGTCAAAGCATCAACACTGAAAATTTAGGAGAGAGAGCGAGAGAGAGACAAGTGGACACAGAATATAAAACTAAAATGACTAACCGTCTGGCTGCTTAGCCTCTCTCCAGTTTGCGAGTATACCTTTGTGAAAGTGGGAGCATTTTCGTGGAGGAATAGTTCCGGGGAGTTCCCTGCTTGCGGAATCTGTGACTAATTGCTTGTTTGACATGTTTGTTTTGAGATGTTCCACAAAAGACTGACCTTGAGGAACAAGTTGTGAAAAAATAATTTTGAACTATTGTGCTTTGAACTCCTTAAAAAGCTGTAGCAAGGACTTCTTGCGTTCTTGCGAGCTTGCTGGACGAAGGGGGTTTTCTCCCAGTGTTTCACTTTTCCCCCCTCTTGGAAAGAAAACAAGAAAACAAAAAATAAGACATGAGTACAGCCAGAACGGAGAATCCAGTGATTCTGGGACTGTCAAATCAAAATGGCCAAATGAGAAGCTCTGTGAAGCCAGCAGGGGGACCTGGCGGGGGAGGAGGGGGACCTCAGACGACACAGCCCACCCAGATTAAAGCTTCCAGCACTATCAACAATGGCAACTCCCAGCCTGTGCCCACAGCAAACACCGTCATCAAGTAAGTACTTTTGATTTTAAGCGCACCTGGACACGGGGAGGAGTATCTGCCTCATAACATTTGAACATGTTAAAAATAAATTGGTGTTCCTGCAGTTGGCCAGCAAGGAGCATCATCAGGAGCTTCATCTGTTCATCTTCATCATCTGTTCATCTTAATCTGTTATTTGAAAGTTAATTGGATCAAAAGAACATACATTGCAAAGTTTTCTATGGCTGTTAAAAAAACCCCCCAAAAAAAACCTTGAGGCCGAATTCATCTCAACACTTGCTTGCTATAATGGTCTTCAGTGATGAGGGCGCCCACCGGGTCTATGAAGCTCAGAAGGGTTAAACACCTGCTCTAACCATGCAAGAATCCTCCTCTTCAGGAGAATGTGAAACCTTAAAAGCAAACATATATATACGTATATCTCCAGGAGGAGGGCTGATGACAGCTGTTTAAGAGATGCTGCAAGCAGTGCAGTGCCAAGCACCGTTCGCCCCCATGAGAGTTTTTGAAGGTTTCCCCTTAATATAGACAGTTTCCTGCTCAAAGGATGTCAATTATTTTATTGGTGTCTGAGCATCAAAATGTTATTTATTAAATGTACTGCTATTGGTGCCGTTACCGGTTTAGTTTTAAGTTCTAGCGAATATAAAGAATGTTTTAATGAAGGCACTTTGCTGGCGCTAATAGAATATTTGTACTAGGTATTTAAGGGTTAATCGGTGCATTTAACGAAGAACTTTGTAGATCTTAATCTACACATACATGCGAGAGAGCTGATATTTTTAGGCTTTACTTGAAAGATACAGATGGAACATAAGAGATCTACTGGACTTGCTGATTTGTTTGTTTTTGCAGGCCTGGGGATGACTGGAAGAAGAACTTAAAGCTTCCTCCTAAGGATATGCGTATGAAAACTTCAGTAAGTCTGATCATAAAGTTTGTAATAAAGCTGACAAAGGTGTATTGTCTTGGGTTATAAACATGTCAAACTGCACCTTTAAAACTGACAGAACCCAAGTGCTTTTGACTTGATATACCTTTGGCTTTCCAGACAATGGCTATATTTTTGTTTTTGAATTCTGCAGGATGTGACGGCTACCAAGGGGAATGAATTTGAAGATTACTGCCTGAAAAGGGAGTTGCTGATGGGCATCTTTGAGATGGGCTGGGAGAAACCATCACCCATCCAGGTGTGTGTGGCCAGTGATTTTAGAAGAAGAATAGGACCATGGCCCATGCTCTCGGGACATCTTGTTAAAATATGGACTGTGCTTGGCATGCCTTTTAATGTCTTGGGTCATGTAGAGGCCTCACATTCAATATCACTGTTGAAACTTCTTAGAAGGTCTAAGCTGGGGTGTCATCAGGGGCCTCATTAATTTAAGACATGGCAAACCTTAACAATCTTGGCCTTTTATCTCGAAGATTCAGGTGCATATGCGTTGTTTACTTTGAGTAATGGATCAGTTTGCATCCTAAGCATGTTTGTCTGGACGTGTTTGTTGCTCTCCTCAGGGCCATCTGTTCCTAACGGTTTTTGGTCTCTTCCCTTCAGGAGGAGAGCATTCCCATTGCTTTGTCTGGGAGGGACATTCTGGCTAGAGCCAAGAACGGCACAGGAAAGAGTGGCGCCTACCTCATTCCCTTACTTGAACGCATTGACCTGAAGAAGGACTGCATACAAGGTGCATAAGTCAAATCATTTGCTCCAATTTTTTAAATGAAGGTTCTTCATGCATATTTTCTTTATGCATCCGCTTTGCTCATGTAAATATCTGAACTCATGTTTACTTTTTGAGTGACCGTTTTGTCGACCCTGTATGTGTTTGCAGCATTGGTCATTGTGCCCACCAGAGAACTGGCTCTGCAGGTGAGCCAAATCTGTATACAGGTCAGCAAACACATGGGCGGGGTTAAGGTCATGGCTACAACCGGGGGGACGAATCTTCGTGACGACATCATGAGGCTTGATGAGACAGGTTTGTGCCCACCCTCCGTTCCCTCCCTGCCACATTCCTCTCCCTGAGTCTAATCCGTTTTGTTCAGCAACCGAATCTTCCTTTTCCCTGCAGTGCATGTTGTTATTGCCACTCCTGGAAGGATTCTGGATCTCATCAAAAAAGGAGTGGCCAAAGTGGGCCAGGTGCAGATGATTGTGTTGGACGAGGTGAGTTATGAAAGTGTAAAGCGTGTGTTGTGTTTTAAGAGATTCCCAGTGTTTATTGCTTTGAACTTGTATTAAAGTCCCTAAAGCACCCACACTCCTCTTTCTTTGTCTTGTGTCATGTTTGGCTGAGTAGGCAGATAAGCTCCTGTCTCAGGACTTTGTGCTGATGATGGAGGAGATTCTGAGCTTCTTACCCAAGCAAAGACAAATTCTGCTGTACTCTGCAACCTTTCCTCTTAGTGTACAGAAGTTCATGGTAAGCATGTTCATTGCTTAGCTGGGCAAAGTAAGTTTTTGGCATAAATTGGATTTAGCGCAGTAGTTCTCAAACCGAGCACTGTAGAAAACTGACATCCCATGGAAACACCAGAGGGGCGGCTTTGAGTGTGAAAACTGCTTTAGTGTATGAATATATTATGTAGAGTGAAACAAAATAGCTTGTTTTGATGTTGTACTGAATTGTCATACAAATTTACCTACATGTTATCTTTGGTCTTTGTCTTTTATAGAACTCTCATCTGCAAAAGCCTTATGAGATAAACCTTATGGAGGAGCTGACCCTGAAGGGCGTGACCCAGTATTACGCCTACGTTACTGAAAGGCAAAAAGTCCATTGCCTTAATACTCTTTTCTCTAGGGTAAGTAGGCTTCCGCCGTTGTGCAGATTTCTTTTTTTGGGGGGAGCTTTGGTTCGTAGAGTGTGTTAAACAATTTAGTATTTTTTTTTTTTTAGCTCCAGATCAATCAGTCCATAATCTTCTGCAACTCATCCCAGCGAGTAGAGCTCTTGGCTAAGAAGATCTCCCAGCTTGGTTATTCCTGTTTCTACATTCATGCCAAGATGAGACAGGTGGCCATATCTGCTTTTGAACCGTTATCCAGACACAGATATAAATATACAGAATTAATGTTTAGATCCACAAATTTGCCAACGTTTTAATTAAGAAATTCATGTTTTTCCTTTGTTTCATCCTGTAGGAACACAGGAACCGTGTGTTCCATGACTTCAGAAATGGCTTGTGCAGAAATCTTGTCTGTACAGGTTTGTTAATTTTTAAAAAATTATTTTTAATAATAGCTGCTTAGAGCGAGGTCTTCAGCTCCGCTCCTGGATTTTGCGGTCACATGTCGCTAGGTGGTCAGTTAACTACCAGTGATCACAAAATCAGGATGGGGGAATCTGGCTTTAAGGTCTGGAGTTGAACACCCCTGGTGTATTCTGGTCTTTCAGTTAACAATTGTTTTACTGTTCTGTCCAGATCTTTTCACACGAGGTATCGACATTCAAGCTGTGAATGTGGTGATCAATTTTGATTTCCCCAAGCTTGGGGAGACGTACCTTCACCGTATTGGCAGATCTGGTGAGTGCAACTCTTTTTAAATGTACTTGAAACTGCATGTCTTAAATTAAACCTTTTTGTTATGATCTTGACTGTAGGTGAATGGGATGTGTATAAATCTTGCGTTTTGTTTTTCTAGGTCGTTTTGGACACTTGGGTCTTGCTATTAATCTGATCACCTATGATGACCGTTTCAACCTAAAAGGCATTGAGGAGCAACTGGGCACTGAGATCAAGCCCATTCCCAGCAGCATTGATAAGAGCTTGTATGTGGCAGAATATCACAGTGAGAGCAGTGAGGAGGTCAAACTGTGAGCAGAAGAGGTGAGTAGCTTTTCATGCTAGTGATTAATTTATTTATTAATCTTTTATTGTTGGTATTGTACAGTTATTTAATTTACAAATTGATCCCGAAGTCTTCTAACTTGTTTTTTTTTTCTGTTTTTTGCAGAACACCAGTCGCATATGTCCCCTGGTTTACACCCCCACACTTCCTTTCTGTCCTGGGGATTTTCTTTTTTTTTTTTTTTTTTTCTCCTGTTCCCTCCTTCCCTTCTGTTTTTGTTTATGGTCCCTTCGAGTAATTGTTTGTTCCCTTTTTTCGATTATCTTCCGTCTGTCTTCCTCATACCTCCTTTTTTTTTTTTTTTCCTTTTTTTGTGCCACCGAAAGGAATTAGATTGAAACAGACCATTAATGGGGAAAAATCATGGCCCTTTAAAAGGACTGCTGCACCGCTTTGTGTTCTGAAGATTTTAAAGCACTTGTGAGCAAAGGGTAGAGAAGGGGACAAATGTAGAAGCTGATTTATCAATTTCAATCAAGGAAACGTGTGACTACTCCTGCCATCTGCCTGTTCGTCACCTGCACGCCTTCGCTCCCAGCTGTTTCCATCCCTCTCTGCAGCACTGCTTTTCTGTTCACATTTAAATTGATTTGATTCAAGTGCCTTAACAAGCAGTCAAACTTGTTCAAAAGTAATAATTTTTTTTCTTGGATCTTGCTCCTGCTCATCCTGCACTTACCAAGATTTGATATCCCTCGGTTTAGTTTTTTTTTCCCCAGAGGATTCATCACCCATTCCCTGCTGCTTTTTGGATTGATTTATAGAAAATGGACCAGATAGATTCAGTGATGGAAGAGCAAAAGGGTTGGCACTCGGCGCGTCTCCAGTACGTGCTTGGGAGGGGCAGCCGTTCCTCTTGATGTGGATATTGACTGACGAAAGCGGGACTTGATTTTCTGATCTTTCAAAAAGTCCCTAAAAGGCCTTCAGTGGTGCTTTCTTCATGTGTTGTCACGGAACACGTGCTTCTAAAGACCCACACCATCTCCCTTTGTCTTCAGTGCTCCAACACTACGAGAGACTTGAACAGAGACTCACAAACCAGCCTTGATCTCTGGCCATGATGATTCCCCAGGCAGACGAATGTGGAAAAATCCGGAACCCTTTTTCATTCTTGTTCCTGTGCAGTTTCTCTTTCCTGTTGGGTGGCCAATCATTATTGTCCAAGATGTGCCACTGGAAGCAGTTTTGGCACATTGTAAACTTTGTAAATACTTAAGTTCATTTTTAATGGGTCGTTTTAAAACAGGCTTATAAAGGCTGGATGGTTGTCGGAGGCATCCAAGATGTGGGATTCTGTCAGCACTGGAAGGCATTTTTCGATTTTTTTCCTCCCTCCCCTTCTTGTATGGAGCAAAGGATTGTTTAAAAAAAAAAAAGACAAGGATTAAAAGCAGACCAGTTTGGGTTTTGTTTTGTAAAAAATTTACTTCAGTTATTTATTTTTGGCAAAAGTAATCGGCATGGAGTTTTAGTTGTAAATAACCCATTATGCACATTTTTTTCTTTTCCATGTCGAGATTGGAAGGTCAGTTCAGTTATTTGGCCTCGATCTTAAATGACCCCACTACCAGTGTTGATACGGGCACCTCATCTTGATGTTGGTAGCTCAACTAGATGTTGAGGCTTTGAGAAACTTTAAAAAAAGAAAAGAAAAGAGAGACTCTCTCCAGCCTTTGCTTGTTACACTGACTTACTAGGCACTCGTTAGGGTCCCTAGTCAGGGTGACTCAAATCATAAGAGGTGAGAAAATTTGCATCATGTAGTAATGCTTTTTGCTGCAGTGCAGCTGTAATTGGCAATTTGAGGGGGAAGGGGGAAAATGGCCTTGGTTTATGTAACTGTTACAATGACCTATGTTCACTGCCAACGGCACTGGTACATGATGTTTGAGGGGAAGACGGCACTTTGAGAGAAATTTGCGTAGATCGCCATTCAGGAAAAAAATGAGGCAAAAATTCCCAAAACAAGAATTGAGGGTTTCTTGCAGTGCAGAAGTTGCTGGCTGTCTTAAAGTCCAGTTATTAAGAAGCTGCAGTGATTTTTTTAAAAAACAAAATGTAGGTCTTTAGCATTGCGGCCTGCATTTAAGTTTAGAGTTCTGTGGCTGGGCAGCAAAATTGTCTGCACTGCGCTGCCTGAACTCGCCCAGTAGGGGCTGAAGTTCAGAGGATTAGGGGTTGGGTGGGGAGATAAATATGGGAGAATGTCATGGGTGCTGATAACCAAAATACGTTTTTTTTTTTTTTTCTTTTTTGCAAAAGTTGTAATCGCCCTTCTTAAACACTAAAAGCATTGTAGGATGAAGGGTTGAACATTTTTGCTGTGGGTGGTTTTGGGCTTGCTTTGGAGACGTTTGGCCTCGACTGCTTTTTAATTCGGAGGCTAATCACTGGGTGAGGTTTTTTTTTTTTGGGGGGGGGGGGGGGCTGCAGTTTGGATTTTGTGATAAATTCTCCATTCACCATTGTTGATGCCTGCTGATGGCACAAGGTTGTAGTTGGCTGCATTACATGGTCTTTGGGGTCCCCACTAAGGATTTAACGGCGAGGTGTTTTTGTGGTTCAGCCATGCCTGCTATGGGGTGTTGTAGTTATACTTGTGGCTTTGATTATTGCACCTCAAATAACAGTCTTTGTGCAATTAGGTGGTCGGACTCAACCTGAGCTGAAAACGGAAGTTTATTTTATTGATGTCCTGTGGAAAGTTGCAGCATCTCAATAAAGGTGTGGCTTGAATCTGGACACCCATTGTCTCTTCTACAGTGGCCCTGATTTGCACGCAGATCTCATATTAATTTGACTTTTGGGGAGGGTTCTAAAAACAAAAATGAGGCTTGTGTGACTCTAGAAGAGGGAATGGATGTCAAATAGGCATTTTGGCAGCTGCCTGTTTTCTTTTTCAGCTAAATTTTTGCTATGGGAGGACATGGCCTATCTCCTACTTGTTGGAAGGCTTTGACACCTGCTGTAGACTGGTGGGGTGATGGCCATGGCCTTTATAGCTTTTTATTTTCATTTATTTGGGAGAAGATTGAGCTTGAGAGCGCCTTGCCATAGTTTCAATTGGGTTGCACAAAAATCTTTCATTTAAAAAAATCTCAAGCTCATTCTTCAGGATTTATTTTGGGGGGTGGGTAGGGAAGTAAACTGCTGCCCTGATGATTCTTATTTTGCTCTAGAGAAGGGATGTTTCTCACTGCTGTAATGCTGTGGTCTTTCAGCAGCGGTGTTTGGTGCTGCTGCTTTAGAGCAAACAAGATTCATCAGTTGGGAAATGGGGTTTTGGGGGTGGGGGGTTACAGTCTTCATGGGGGAAATAACAAAAAAAAAAATGAAGCCACAAATTGGATTAACAGGGGAAGGAAAATCAGTTGTAAAACCTGTGCCCTGAATATATAGTTTTGAATGTCAATGTTCCATTTGACAACAAAATTTGACTGTTCGGCTTTTTTTTTTTCGTTTTTGAATTGGCAGTTTTGACGGTGATGCTTTACTAAAAAGGAAATGTGGTGTTCAGATAATTGGAGGTCTTGTTTTGAATAAAGCTCACTGAAATTCTAATGTTGTGGTTCTGGTGATGTTTATGTGATCACTTTAAATGACTGTAGTTCTTTTTCCTCCACTGTGTGAATGTCGGAGCGATATTGGAATGAGTGAGTTCAAACTACTGATGCTGTGCATGAATTTTGTTTTAACTGCTTTTAAGAAAAAATTGTTTTAATGTGCTAATATTTAATTTCCGGGAAGAACGCGCGTCATGGCCAGAGATGGGTACTTGAATCCAAGACTCGGACTTGAGTTGCACACACAGACTTGTGACTTGACTTTAGGCTTTCCCTCAGTGACTGACTCATAAACCATGTTCATTTCATGGGATTATTTATATCTCACTCTTACAATGACCTGAAACATTCACCTCACCCCGGTGTCCCATTACTTTTGTCCGAGGTGAACGGTTTTCAGCTAATAACTGTTTTCGAGGAGTCGTTGGAAAGGGGTCACTGAGCCCCATCTAACTGTGGAGTTCCACGTTTAGAGTGGAGATATATTTTTCATATTTAACATTAGCTTTAAGACAGTCCTCCATGTTGGTGAGGGCATATCACAGCATGCAGTCATGCCACCTGCTAAGCAACAGCCAATTGTAATTGTGTGGTGTGACCAATTAGCATATCTTAACATTTTAGAGCTCAACAATACAGCTCAAAAAAATCCCATATTTGGATTCGCCGTTTGTAAACATTGCCACTCAGAGACTTGACTTAGACTTTGGTAAAAATGACTTGTGAACATCTCTGGTCATAGTAGAGAAGTTAATATTGGGATGGGAGGACCACACAATGACTGGCCTGTGTTTTAAACACCCAAGATTTTATAAGGTCCTTGGCTCCATAGGCTTCAACGGCTTATGTTGTAGCTCATGCCAAGAAACTAAAATGAGACGTGGTTAATTAATAGGGCAAAGGCAGCAACATAATGTACTTCCCCCGCCTGCTATAAAATATTGGTTAATAAATAATTGCTCTGTTAAGGGTAATGAGCAGGTGTTGATTATATAAAATTTTTTAATGTAGCCTATGGTTCTTAATGGGAGTGATTTGAGTGGATCCGAAAGGTTATGTGCCAAATCATTCTCCCCGTTACTCAGATTTTATTCCAGTGTGTTAGACACATTGAGTTGTGGTGCAGAGTACTGGAAATCCAGCAAATCTTTAATGGCTGGAGTGCTTTGATCATTGTCCACAACTTGGAAATGGTTCATTGGAGAGTGATTTCTTTACAGTGATGGTGGTTTATAGACAAAAGTACTGGGATGCCTGACCATTACATCAAAAGAAACTTGAATGGCCTTGCATTCAAAGCTATAGACTTTAATATCCAGTTGGTGCCCCTCTGCTGCTGTAATGACTTTCACTCTTCTTGGAAGGCTTTCCACAGATTTTGGCGTTTCAGTGGGAATTTGTCTATTCGTTCTGTAGAGCGTTTATGAGGCGAGGTTGGACGAGAAGGTCTGGATCTCCATTCCAGTTCATCCCAAAGGTGCTGGGGTTGAGGTCAGGGCTCGGTGTGGCCAGTCAAGTTCTTCCACACTGAACTCCTCCAGCATGTCTTTATGGAGCTCGCTTTGTGCTCTGGGACACA
>JBBPDB010000019.1:15365003-15375225 GCA_037974465.1 Brachypetersius altus
AACATATTTGTCTACTCCTATGTTGATGAGTATTAAAAACAGTATATTTAGTACAGACTTAAAGGTGCGATTAATCGCGAGTTAACTATCGCAAACATGAGATTAATCGCGATTAAATATTTTAATCTACTGACAGCCCTAATATATATATTTCTTTATTATTTTGTTTTGTTATTGTAAATTTTATGCCGGACCTGGGGAGAGGGAAAAAAGGGGGAGGGATACAAAACAACAAGGGATAGAACACCATAAAAAAGCACTGCCAACTGCTACACCTACAAAAAAATGACCGAACAGCAGGAGGAGAAGAAAGGCACAGATGCACCAAAAACACCAATCAACTATATTATTGTGTGTGCCCCTGTGTGTTAATGCACGTACAAGTGTGTGTGTGTGTGTGTGTGTGTAAGTTGCAGCGATTCTAACGTGAGAATTTCTGATTTAAAGACTAGGAAATCTCCATCTTAATAATGTACATCAAAGGTGGGAGGTAAGTTAAGAAAAGCTTTTTTGTGGATTTTTGTGAGTGGGCTCTATGAAAATATTTTTTTCATTAGTCTGAGAGTACAAATTGAAGGCATTAAGGAAAGAATAAAAGACAGAGAGGACTAGTCGGTTAATGAGGACAATCGGGCTACAAAATACTGCATCAAATGACATTTCAATCACCAGAATGCACTTTTAAGGAAGTGTAGCACAAACGTCGCATCATTCACATTATTTTACCTCCCTCTGAAAAAAACTTTCATTCCTAATTACCAAAGAAAATGTGTTAGAAAATCATCATCACTATTGCTTTTTAGACAATTATCATGTTCCCATATAACATTTGTTGTGAACAAACAATTTCCAGCAGAGAACTTGTTTACCTTTTCCAATTTGTACCCCTGTAGAGGGGTTATCACTGCTTGAAGACATGTGAACAGTGTTGTTTCTGCTGGGTGAGTTCAGTCAATACTAAAGGCTTTAAATAGCATCCTCATCATCATAGCTTTTGAGGCAATTAACGAATGCCATCAGAAAATCTATGCTAATAAATAACTCAAAGCCAGGGATATGCTAGTCTTAGCCTCGGGTGCTCAATACACCGAAATGCAGACCATCTGGCAGAAGAATGGGTTGTTCTGAAGAGCTCAGTGACTTTAAACGTAGCCCTGTCATAGAATGCCACACATTTTAGCCCTGCTAGATCTGTAAGGGATACTACTGTGAAATAGAAGTGTCTAGGAGCAACGGCAGCTCAGCCATAGAGTGATAGACCACAGAGTCGGGCTGCCAAAGCATGTAAAAATCACCTTTTATCTGTTGCATCACTCAATGCACACCTCCAAACCTCTAGAAGCACTAGAATAGTGTGTCAGGAGCTTCATGAAATGGATTTTCATGGTTGGATAGCTGCATACAAGTCTAAGATCACTATGTGTCGTGTCAAGCATTGGCTGGAGTGGCAACAGCGTGCAGCCACTAGACTCCAAAGCAGTGAAAGTGTGTTCTCTGGAGTGATTAATCATACTCCACAAACTGGCCGTCTCGTGGATAAACCTGGAAGGATGCTGGGAGGATAAAGCCATCGTTTGATGAGTTTGATGTGGTCTCCAGTGGCCTGCACAGAGCTCTGGCCTTCTCATACTTTGGGTCATATTTTGTATATTGTGCCCTGTGAGGTCCAACCCAACCTTCTGTGCACTGATTTTTAGTCAGATCCTTAACAGTTTTTTGGGTATCAGTTAATTTCTTCAAGATTCAAGAGCGCTTATTGTCAGCCCAGCCACACACAGGTACACAGCGGGCTGAAATGGTTCTCTCTAAAGCGTACATACTTAAATCAGTAGTACCAAGCAGACACCTCCTATGCATTTTTTGACACGGGGTCTTTATGAGCAAGATATACACCTATCAGTCATAACATTAAAAGCAGCTGGATAATATTGAGAAACTCCAAGACCTCTGAATGTGTGCTGAAGTATCTGGCACTAAGACGTTAGCAGAAGAAGCTTCTGCCAATTGGCCTCCTTCCCATAGAACATGGTGCCATCTATTCCTCAAATAAGTGATGCACATGCACCCAGCCGTCCACATGATATAAAAGAAATAGGCCTTCATCATCAGACAGGTATCAGACAGGCTAGTCTTCGCTCTCCATGTGCTTCGCTGAGCTTTGGGTGCCCATCACCTTCAGCTGGCGGCCTAGTGATTAGGGAGTTGCCCCTGCAGTCAGAAGGTCGTGGGTTTGAATCCCAGCACTGCTAGTATCATCGCTGTGGTTCCCTTGAGCAAGGCACCATACCCACACGGTGCCCCCCGGGTGCCCCTCTTTTGTGGCAGCCCCCTGCAACACTCGGTGAATGGGTTAAATGCAGAGAATTTCCCACTGTGTGCTATGAGTGTTCACACGTGACTATGTTACTTTGTTCACTGTTAACTGATTGTCCTTCCTTGGACCATTTTCATAGCACTGTATACTGGGAACGCCCCCATAAGACCTGTTGTTTTGAAAATGCTTATCGGCAGTTCAGCCCTCATCAATATTGTTAAGATCATTACAGATCATTTCACCCATTGTTTTATACTTGCAACTTTAAAAGCTGTTTTCTTGCTGCCTTCCATATCCCACATGTTGGGACGTGCCATAGTAACACAATTGTTGTAGTTCTCTTCACCTGTTAGTGGTTTTAATGTTATTATGGCTGAATGGTGTCTAGTACTGTGCGAAAGAGTTTCCATAGAGTTAAATAGTTTAGAAATTATTATAAGTTATAGAGTACTCAGGGAGACATATATAAAATATAGTGTTTTAATTTCTGTGACACAGCTGCTATAAAATTAACCATCCATGCATAACAATTAACATAGTAATTAATTATATTTTATCATACTTGGTAATGTACTGTATAGTAATTTAGACAGGAGATTAAACACTTTGCAGTACAGTAGTAGGCTTTTTTTTTTTTTTTTAAGTTGTGAATTACCTCTCAATAATTGGGGGGTACTGCCTTCCTTAACACTCTTAACACTGTTAAGACCCCCCCAAACTTCTATTTTGGCTCTTTTGGGCGGATCTGGGTCTTGACCCAGTGGTACAGTACCCCCCAGTACCCCCTGTAATTTGACCCATGGTCAAACGGCTCCTTCCTGTTAAGATCTGGCCAGCTGAACTGAACTTTTCTTTGAAGCCTGACTTGTGATACTAAAGGCCAGAGCATAGTCAATTTAGGACATACTGGAAGGATCCTCACTACCATTCTTGGCCTGCAGAGTCTTTATCACTCCCAGCAGAAGTGAACAGACAGCAGGTCAAGGTTGTTTGTATGGCCTGAGCAGCTGGGAAGGCTCTCCTCAGAGGCCAGTGGCGCTAGGTCTCGGACTCTGACTCAGACTTGTGGCCCTGGGATTACTCAGAGTGCTGCTATCCTGTGGCGCTCCAAGTGCCAAGCCACTCTTTCTATTTACCCTCTACTGCCCCCCTCCCTCTGTCAGCCCATCTGTTACATTCTGTTACTTTTCCAGTGTGTTGACCATGTCATGCCAGTGGAGGGACTGTGATCACAGCACGTCCAGAAGCACAAGCCTAATGCAAGCATCTGCTCCTCTATCCATACCTCGTTTCGCCAGCCACTGACCTGGGCACAGCACTTGCTGGCCAGGGTGTGGCCGAAACTCAACAGACTTGATTCATGAGAGGTTTGGTTGGGTCTAGCATCTTCTGTAGGTCCCATAGTGGTCATTCTTTTGGAAGAAACCAACTTGGGTCATTTTGTATTAATATAATTAGATAACGAGAAGGTCTTGGGTTGATTCCTGGCTCGAGGGCCGAGGATATTTTCTGTGTGGAGTTTGTATGTTCTCCCAGTGTCTGTGTGGGTTCCTCCAGTTTTCTCTAACAGTCCTAAGACATGCATATCAGGCTAATCAAAGATGCTAAATTGGCCCTAGGTTGGAGTGTGTGCATGATTGAATGTGTCTGTGCATCTGCCCTGTGATGCACTAGCTACCTGTTCAGGGTGTTTCTCCGGCCTCCGCTCCTATTACTGCTGCGATTGGCTTCATCACCCTCCTATGACCCTGGTTAAGATAATGGGTGGATGAATGGATAATCATATAGTACACTTTTCCATGTAACTGTTATTAGATTAACCAACAGATATGTCGTTGGCTTTCTGTATGTGAAATGTGAGTCTGTGTTGAGCTGTTAGCGAGCAGTGGTGATGTGTTCCTCACATGCATGCACTTGTGCACGTTTAAAATGGTAAAACAAAAATGAATGCCTTTTACATGAAACAGATAGTAAAACCGGTTCAGTTCTGCTGAAGAGAGCACTCACAGAAATAATGGTCAGCTCTATACTTTCTTAAAATCCAAAATCATGTGCAACTGGGCCAATAAAAAACACTTTTACAAATGTTTTGTTTATGATTCATATGTTTCATAAAGCAACTGAGGTATAAGGTTTAAACAGCAATATTAATAAAATACTTTCGTGCTCACAAACATTTCTCTACTTTATGTCTCTGCTGTGAAATTTCATGTTTAGGTTTGTTTCCAAACCTTTAAAAGAGTTTGACTTGCATTGTTACTCCCAGCATATACCTTACTCACCCTTCAGTCTGGCACACGAGGTCAACAAGCCCAGGCTAAAGTAGAATATTGCCCTCAGTAGATTTTTTGGATAGGTCGTTCACAGGCTTTGATAAAGTTTGAATGAATCACGAATGAATGAATCATGCAATTGTGTATCTGAAAAATAACAAAAAACACAGACAAATGGATCAAAAAACATGTTTTTTTTTATTATTATGCAAGTTATTGGAGAATACATATCATAAAGGCACCATATGTAAAAAAGTAATTATTCTCTTAGTTAGATTTGGGTCAATCAGACAAGATACATCCAGCTTTCATTACTGTTAATCTGAACACATAATTATAACCTTTCCAACAATGGAAAGTAGATCCGACATGCATTTCTAATGCTCTAGGGCTCCTGTGGAACCACCTGGGACTGATTCCTTGTGTTCTTGTTATGTAATGCACTTTATGAGGATTTGAAACCATTTAGTGCAACAAATACGCAAAAACAGAAGAAATCAGGAGGCGAGCGAACACTTTTTCATGGCATTGTGCACCCACCCCTCTGTTTCTCGGCTCTTTTTTGGAGCAGAAGGCCGTTGGTAAAGAGCACCACCTGTGCACTATGCCTCCAGAGACACTGTTTGTCTGCTGTCACACACTTCCAGTCTGGTTCCAGATCTCTTCCTGCCTCTACTGGGGGGGATGCCAGTCACTTCTGTCTTCCTCTCTCTCTCTCTCTCTCTCTCTCTCTCTCTCTGTCTCTCTCCATCTTTCTCTTGCTCTCTGTCTGTCATTGTAACCGTCTCTCTTTCCCAGTGACCTCTATTTCTCTCCTTCTTTCACAGCCTTCTGTCCCACAGGTCATTTATCATGCTGTTCGGACATCTTTGCTCCCCCTCCCTTGGCAAAAGCATGATTTCCAATTAAACCTCCTTACTGTGAGGTTAAGAGCCAATTTCATGCACCTTACTTCTGATAAATAGGTGATGAAGTCTGTCGTTCTGCCTCTCTCTTTCTGTCCTGCGTCCTCTCTGGCTTACCTCTGACATCACACTGAAAGACACAGACCAGAGGTGAGGGACAAGATCACTCTAAATTAATCTTTAGTCTCTCTCTCTCTCTCTCTCTCTATCAGACCAGAGAACACTAAATTAATTTCTCTCGCTCTCTCTCTTTCTCCTTTCTCTCTCTCACACCCACACACACACACTCATCCCAGTTAACAGTGAATGTAACAGGAACTTGCTAATATTGTTACACATTCGTTATTTTCAGTGTTCTGTGTCTGATTCTCTTCAAATGATGAGAGAAAAAATACTAAGTATTGTAATGAAACCTTCAACAGTGGATCTTCAACAGTGGATCCATCGTCAAGAAGGCCCAGCAGTATATATCTGCTCCCTGCAGAGACGGAGGAGAGCATGCCTCCCTCCATCCTCACCACTTTCTACAGAGCGACTATAGAGAGCACTCTCTGTAGCTGCATCACCGCTTGGTGCAGGAATTATTCCATTTTGGATCACAAGACCCTACAGAGGACAGTGAGAGGGTCCTTGTGGTCTCTCTACTCTTTCACAAACACACACCTCACACATCTGTCTTCTCCCATCTGGCATGTTGTGTCTTCATATTTTAGTGTTTTAAACATTTCCCCCTAATTTTCTACAGTTATCTCAGTTTATTTAATATTAGTAAGCTGTGCTCTGTCTAAACATGCGAGTAGAGAGAGTTATTTCGCTTCTTTTGTGTTTGTTTTGGCTCGCCACATGCTGCTGATGCTAACAGCTAGCAGTAGCATCCCGTTTTTTAAGCAAATTCCTCCGGGATCAATAAAGTTATCTGATTATTTATTTCTCCTTGCTGCTGCCAATTGTAACATCTGTGGCAGCTGCAGAGCAGAATATCCCCCATGGAGTGTCTCAGTGTTTCTCTTGTTTTTTGTTTTGTCCTTCTTGAAGCCCTGTATTTTTATTAAATTAAAAGAGGTGAATATGGATTTAGCTTTACATTTCTATAAGGGTAATTCATTAAACTGAGTTTAAAGTGGAATTAAAGCATTCTGGGAGCATATTTAGGGTTTACACTATAAAAATAGGCATTTTTAGGCATTTAACAAAACAAAACAATGCAGTTTTTCACTATTGGCGGGTGCTATCAGAACCTAACCCCCATGAAAAGTGGGGGATTACTGTACTGCACATCCTCTGTCCTGCTGTTGTTATTTGCACAATTATTAATTATTGCTGGATACAGTATTCATTTTTACAGTATATATGACTGTAATGACAATAAAACCTACTTCACTTGACTTGACTTGATGCCTTCCAGAAAAATCCACTTTCTTATCATACCTCACCAGTTAGTGCCTATCAGCACTAGAGACACAGCTCTGACCTCTATTTCCCTCTTATTCATGAAGCAGCTTATGGTGTTAATCAGTTTCCAAGAGGGTTATCGCAACCTGCAACATGATATATTCATTATTTCTAAAATAAGATCTTAAACGATAGAAATGTACCAGTATAGATCTTTCGGGCCCAAACATGATACATTGT
The DNA here is from genome assembly GCA_037974465.1 of Brachypetersius altus. Taxonomy (NCBI): domain Eukaryota; kingdom Metazoa; phylum Chordata; class Actinopteri; order Characiformes; family Alestidae; genus Brachypetersius; species Brachypetersius altus. The sequence goes on from JBBPDB010000019.1 coordinate 15,372,128, forward strand.
ATTGTGGTCAGCATAGACATCATAAACCATTTATGTGAATTCTGTTCATGTCATATGTAGCAGACACCCTTTTCTGAAGTCTTCCACAGCAACAACAATTATCATTACCTAATAAACCTGATACAAGGCTAAGAAGAAATGTCTATGAAAGCAAAACCTGCTCACTAAAAGAAGTCGGCTACAAATTAAGTCATGAATGTTGAAATGCCAGGCCGTGTGCCAAAGCAGAATGAATGGAGGGGTTGAGTGAAACATACTTTCCAACCAAGCAGTGCTACAGTGGACGTGCATGACAGCATTAATTCCAAAGCATACATCAGAACAATACAATAACAGAACTCACTAATTCTCTGCCCCTTTGGCTACTGTTGCGCTGTCTGGCAAGCTTTCAAACCAGCAATCTCTGTTCTCAGTGGCGAGGGTCATCCATGACATTAAATTTAATGACTTAACAAGAAAAACTTTGTTGCTGGCTGGAATTAGAAAACAAATTTAGCTGGGTTCCCTGATGTGGACGACCACAGTATTTAGTCTAAATCATACATTTTTTTTCTTTTATCATCTGTTTACAAAATGAATAAGTCATGGGCGTGCATAAATTCCCCTAAGCCAAGTTACAATTGGGGCCACAGTATTGTTAGATTTTCGGCCAAACAGAGTACTTGTCATGTGCGGTCAAATCAAATGGTCGGGTTGACTCATTTGATTCCAATCATTCATTTTGCAAAATAAATTAGGTACAGTTTGATTAGGTACATTTTGATACAGTTTGTACAAATGAACGAGTTTCCAATTCTGAACAAGATATTTGTTAGTCAACATGATTTCACCTGTGGTGGAACTTCAATTAGCAATCAACGTTAATTTATCTTTATCGTTAGTAAAACAATTAAATTAGCAATTAGCAATTCAACCAAAACTGAACTTACCAGTGTATGATTGTTTATATATAGGTCTGCAGAAATTACCTATAAATCACAATCTAATATTTATTAAACTATTTTAATATAAAATAATATCAAACTATAATATATTTTATGATAAAAGTCTAACATTTCACATTAGAATTAAGGCCTTTAGCTGCTGTTACAGGGACGAGTGGCCAGCAGAGGCGCCAGTGGGGACTACAGATACTTCTGCACATGCTTCAGTCAATATTGGAGAGATATAATAAACAATAAACAAGATTTTCCAAATTATATATCATCCTGAATGCTCTATATATCAATATTTAATAGGTAGTGTCTTTTAAACATTAAGGTTAATGACACAAGTAGGTAAGTAGCATACCATTAAAGCATAACAATCACTGAAACTAAGGGTGGGGGTGCTTACATCTCAAGTTACACCACAACCATAGTTACACAACTGGCCATAATAATTCATCATGGACTACTTTGCCAGCCTGACTCAGCTTAGGACAACCTGGTAATCCTTTCGTGACAAGCGAGAAACGCGGCTAAAGAGATGATGGCAGTTCCATTTAAAAACGCTTATATTTTAATGGCGAAATTGGAAGAATGTGACAGGGCATTCATCGTGTTCTATATATATGAGGGGGCCACGGCCATGCCTGAAGGCTTTTTTAGACCATTCATTAATTATCACAGTCCAGCTGGAAAACAAAGCATTGATCGGAGCGTGTGGCGGAGTGAAGAGGATTAAAACCGTAAGTAGCCTTTGATTTATGAAGACTGTCCAAGCTGAGGAGGAGCTGGCTTTTTTCCGGCCTGTTGGAATTCATTTCGCTCAAGGGAACTGGCTATTTATGGTTCAGTAGAACTGTCAGGATACCCCACAAAAAGGCCATGGGACCCACCAGGAATTCCTCTGCCACATCATACGATGTGTGACAAGAGCACATAGTGGAGCAGCCAGCGGACAATTTTTTGCCATCTTTAAAATAAACTAATGGCAAACACAAAGTTGGTCCTTGACTAAAGCAACTCTCAGTTAGTTGGAACCAGAGAATGAGCTGTTGTGGCCGAATGTCTACAAGAAATGATGTGACTCCAGCATGCAAGCGGGAGCTATTTCTGCACACTGATTCCAGTCGATAGTACATGCCGCAAATGGCATCTTCTTCAGTGGAGCTTTTAAGGTAATTAACTAGTGCCAATATAAAATCTATACAGAACAAATGACTCACAGTCTAGCATCTCCTTACTTCACACAATCGCATCCTTCCTGAAGCTTTCCTTTTCAAACAGTACAGTCTCAGGGCTGGATCCCCGTCTCGTTTTTCACTTTATTTGCGGTCATTTTCTCATCTGTCAAAGTCTCTCTGCCCATTCTAATTTTCACTTCCCTTCAGCTCATTGGAATTTGATATGATTTCTTCACAAAGAAAAGAAGTGAAAACAAGGTTGTTCAAATTATTTCTTCCCCCCAACTCCTGCTGCGTGAATGTTGACAGTGTGGCTTCTAGTCACAGTCCAATCATTTCTATATTTGTAGTTACAATAACACCAACTATCAATTTGCAAAGAATATTTTTTTTCAGATTTTATTACTTATTATTTCTTGTATTATGTATCTGTGAGCCCCCATAAGGGCCAGGCTATATATATATATATATATATAAATGTGTGTGTGTGTGTGTGTGTGTGTGTACAGTACCTGATAAAAGTCTCGTCAAGTTGTAGGTACAACAAATAATAACTTGACTTAAATCAAGTAAATCAGTGATAAGAAAGGCAAAGCACTCTAGATTATGCTTATAATACCAAAATGAAGGTTTGCTTCATTCATTGAGTTTTATCATTTAATAAAGACAGAAAAGTCCAATTTTGCCTGGACAAAAGTCTGTTGCTATCAGAAATAATGTAGAAATTATACATATACCATATTTAGAATACACAAACATGCTACAATAACATTAGAACATAAAGTGATGGTGCCTTGGAAAGAAGAATTAGTAACATGTATGACTTCCATGCATGGCATCCGTATGTCTTGACAATGAATGGAACTTGTTGATGAAGTCTGGAATGGCAAAGCATTGCAGGACTCCCAGAGTTTACCGAGATTCTTTGGGTTCATCCTTCAAGCCTCCTCCTTCATCTTACCCCAGACATGCTCAATAAAACAGACTTTTG
>JBBPDB010000019.1:15379423-15401286 GCA_037974465.1 Brachypetersius altus
AACAGAGTAGGAGGACTAACTAGGGAGACTAGGGTAGAGGGGAAGGGAGCAAGGAGCGAAAGGGGACACAGACAGGGAAAAGAACGGGGCTCAGAACTCGGGAGAGAGGGAACGACGTCTGGGAATGGGAAGCGTGGGCACAGGAGGAGGGACGGCTGTGACAATAAGCCTAGTCTGAATAAATGCCCATTTCTCAGACCTCATATATAGATTAGTCTGACACTAAAATGTATATTTCAGTTTGCAGATAATTTTGTAATACAGCAGTTATTTTAAGAGGTGTTGCAGTATTCTAATCAAATCAATCATTTAATTTAAAGCCTTTGTTTTTCTTTCAGCGTCCAACAACAAAGGGCAACCAAATACTGCACAACCAAGTACTGCACTTTTTATTTATATTATCATAGTATCTACAGCATCTCCAGCATTCTTGATGAGATAATGTCTTCTTATCGGGCTAAAAGGTGTAAAGTCAGGAAATTAGTGAGGGACACAGAGCAAGATTTCCTCACTGAGTATAATTTGATCACCTCCATTTCAAGTGCAAACCCTCACTCTTCTGAGAGCACCAACCCTCCTATCACAGCCTCCTTTGAGTGCCAGCAGGATGGCTTAACATCATCTGAGTTATCCCTAAACAGTCCACAAATTGTCAATATCCAGAGTGTAAATATCTACTCCAAAACATCAGAGTTGTCACTGGATGGCAGTTTTAAAAGTGGAGCTGAGGCCGATGAAATTGAATCTAGCAGAGAAAGTGATGATGACAATGATGAGCTTAATGAGGACTTGCTCATAAGGAGTTTAAAATATTTGGCAACATCCTATTCAGTGTCTCTGGTTGCACTGTCTGCATTGCTGTCTATTTTGAAGATATTTCACCCTACCCTTCCAAAAGATGGAAGGATTTTGCTTGGAACACAAGTGCTTGTGTCTACCACAAAAATGGAAGGGGGCGAGTATTATCATTTTGGGTTAGTGAAAGGAATACTTTCACGCTTGGCTTGTTTGAGATTACCAGCAACTCTAACTACTCTTACTTTACAGTTTAATATAGATGGCTTACCCTTATTTATAAGTTCCAAACTTCAATTTTGGCTCATACTTGCATGCCTTAAATGTGATTACAAAGAGTGCATCTCAGTTGTCTCTGAGTAACAAGGAAACTACTGAATATGTGGTTAAAGAGCAAAAATTTGGCAACAAGACTTTCTTCCCAACATGTAGCAACCATTTCAGGAAAACTGCTAATGCTACGTTCCAGCATGCCTTGTGAATTTAATCGTAAACCAAGGGGCCTGTTGGAGCTAGATTGTTGGAAAGCCACTGAGCTGCGATCTTTTATGTTATATTGGGGTCCTGTTGTTTTGAGGGATTGCCTTCCCTATGAGATGTACAACAATTTCATGTTGTTTTCTGTTGGCATGTACCTGTTGTTGTCCCCTGGTATTTCAGAAGAATATTTAGCCTATGCACATAAGTTGATGGTTTCTTTTGTTGAACATTTTGGGCAGCTCTATGGAAAGGATGAGATTGTGTTCAATGTACACCAGCATATTCATTTAGCTGATGAATACCAGCACTTTGGTCCATTAGACAATATTTCAGGATTCACTTTTGAGAACTATCTTGGGCAAATTAAGCGCCTCTTGCGCAAACCTCGTCAGCCTCTACAGCAGGTAGTCAAAAGGTTGTCTGAAAATCCACGTTATGGTACAACATTCCAGAAATTGTCCAGTGTTACACAACATCCACACTGATGGACTTGTTCCCCCACAGTTCAGTCCTTCACAAAAGTACAGGAAGGTCTCCTCTAATCAGTTTACATTGTCCACACAAAAAGGAGACAGTTGTATTGAAGTGACAGGTGGATTTGCATTAGTGTAGGATATAGTCCAGTCAGAAAATGATGTGTATGTAATTTACAGAAAGTTTAGACACAGACAGTCATACTACATTTTTCCCTGCGAGTCATCATACATTGACCACCATTGGTCAGCGGGCTGGAGGACAATTTAGGGGTAGATAAATTTTGCCATATCAATCGCAAATGTCCTCTCTTTCCAGATGGAGAGAGTGCAGTAGCAATACCACTTCTTCCTATGCAACAAGTAGAGTATAGTGATGGGAAAGGGTGGGCAGACAGTATTTTTTTTTTATTTTAACCCATAGAAAATACAAGTTACAAGGTGGAAGATGAGGTGGTGCTATGTACAGTTGTTCAGTTCCCAAATGGTGGCACAGCAGTAGTTCTTCAGAGCTGGTTGAAGGCAAAAGAGAAACATTGTTATGCCCCCTCCAAAACATTAAATTGTCAAAGGTTCTTCGAGAGAGAATGGAACCAGATCATAATTGCATCTTGTATGAGGATGTCCGACTCCTAATTACCTGTCGTGAGTATACAGAGCAACACAAACATTTGTACATATTACTTTAGTAATACATTCAGTAAAATGGTTTATTTCCCCTCTAATTTCTCCAAGAGACCTTTGAAGAAGCTAAAAGACGAGAGAGCAAGTACAACTCAACAATGTGTGCGACCTCTGATATAGAATTTGAAGACGAAGGAGAAATTCGTAAAAGAAAATCCAGGTAAAAAATATTTACATGGACTTTGGCTGATTCATTTTGTCTGAAATAAATGCATTTTCTGTTTATTTATTCTTTAGGCCAAATCCCTGGTTTGTTCAGTCAGACTCAGATGAGCCATCAAGTGGTGGCGTTAAAAGAAAAAAAGGCTCGCCAAGCCACCTAATGTTGGTTTTCCAAGTAATTTTATTTATAGAGTTTTATCAGTTTAATAGACACACCTACACATTGTAATGATATCCTGGATGTTAGTTTGAGGAGCTACTTGCCCCTTTGCTAGCAACAGAGGACATGTTATCTATTTAAATTAAAATGTTGATACTTTTCAGATGCATTAACAAGACCACCGCAACATTTTAACACCCTCACAACACACACAACACACAAGTAATGGTATGTCACAAGTACCAGCCTTTATAGTAGTAAAGCATCATTTCATATGCTAAGAGAGCAGTATTTTTTTATTGCCTCTTTTTAGATCTGTTTGGAACCCACAAGCAACTAACTAATCAAGAACATAATGGCAAGTATCCAAAAAGCATGATCAGTATTTGAATAACATTGAGTGGAATGCTTTAAACTTCCCAATTTTTATTTTAATTATGTCTGTATTTTGTTAAAATTGAAGGATGAGACAATGAACTTGTTACTCATTTACGTTCTTATAACTTAATAACTTGAGAAAGCATGGGCAGGAGGATTTAGGATTGTTGACTGTTTTACTTACAGGCTGCATTTTATGTTGAAGACAAATAGTATGTCAATAATTTAAATTGTGTTTGAGCAGGGTCTGAGTGCCACCAACTGGGGCCCCCACAGCAAGCAAGTTCTGGTATGACACTGTACTTGTTTTTGCTCAGAACTCAAAAATGTTCTCTGTTTGGAGCATGTTTGACATTTTGGCCAGAAGTTCATATAGCAAAGGTGGAATACACACCAATTCAGACACAAGTCATCATCTGTAACTCCCAAATCAAGCTTAAATTTTTGTATCTAGCACGCTAAGATTAATTAATGTTATTAATTAATGTTAAGTCACTGAGATACACCCCCCTTTGTCCCCCTCAACAAACAGGAAACAGTATGCGATTTTAGTCCTCTTTAATTTATTTCAAATAAAATGCATACTCAATTAATGCTTGGTGTATGAGTCACAGCATGTGTTCTCTGTACCTCTAGACTTCTTTGGAGGGACCTATCTCCAGTATCATATGCCATCAGTGCCTGATATAAGCAGTAATGGTAAGTGAACAAAACGATCATATTCACATTAATGAACCAATGTGACAAGATCTTCAAATTCACTTTGGACATTGATGCGCTGACTAGTTTTATCACAGTTCTATCACTTAATGTTTCTAAAAATGTTGAAATTAAAAACATTAAAGTGATCAGTGGCTTTTCATTCGAAACTTGAAAAAAGTGCAGTGATTAAGTTGCTTGACTGTTTGTATTTTGTAGATACACAGATGCAATGGCAACAGAGACAACATGCATCTTTTGAAAGGTAAGTTGATTTCAAGAATTGTAATTCTGCAGTAGAAGTTATTTTAATTTCTGACCTACTAACCGTTTTCATTTTTCTTTTCTTAAGACCTCATAAACCAGAAAATCACATCAATGCTTGCCGAAGTATTAGTGGTGTTAGGCCAACTGTCAAGAGACGTACAGTTCATCAAGAATAAGCTAGCAGATGTCAAACAGACCCTGAGTGGTCCTTAGGGACCAGGGCCAGTCACTACCCTTGAGATGTCCTCCATCCAGCTCCCAATTATGAACGAAGAGAATTTCAATGAGGCAGAATCTTTGTTGAAGAATGAATACATTTTTGACAATCTAAACTATTTTAGTTTAGTTGGCATATTCCAGTAATCTCTTGATTAAATTACAAACATGCATTATGTTAGCATTGTATGACTGCACTGTTACACTCCAACAGCATATCATTCAAGAACATAAAAATGGCTTATAATAACTATATGAACAGTATAGTGTTACATTAAATTTCAGCCCTTTCAACAACTTTATAGCCACTTCAAAATTAAGTGTAATATGTTCTTTGTTTAGCAGAAAAAGGCAGTTTTTGCCTCTAACTGAAGTGAGCTTTACTGGTCACCACCAATAGAACTGAGTCATTGTGCTGATAGTGCTGCATTGTGCTGCCACCACAAAATGTTGTTCAACAGTATAGTACAAGTGTTGGCCTCATTTTCTCTCCTTCATTTTTTAGATTACTCGCTTGGCTTTAATTGGAGGCTCCTCATCAGACACCATGATCCGAAGGATGCTGTCAACCACTCTGACTAACACCCTGGCATGTCATTTTAATTGGGCTGGCAAGGGAAACAAGAAGCTATTTGGCAAAACCATTCTGCAAGACTGCTTGTTTGGTGTGTTCTCTAAATGCTAGGTTTAGTTTAGGAAGTTGGAGTCAGATGACAACTAAGGAGAAGGGCACAGGACACACACACAAATGCAAACACATGGCAAGCCGAACAGTTCGTACATTGTTTTCGTAACATTAGGTTCTGTCTTGCTGTGGTGAGGCCTCCAAAATCCTCTATAAAAATCATAGCAGGTTGCCTGTGTCTTTCCCTGTATATATCTGATATCTGTTTTCCACATGCACTAGCCCTGGTGCCAGTTCTGGTGTCCGTGCTTGGCCGATTTTGACTTTGACTTTACACGTCTAAAGTTACCTTACTACACCCACCACTCATGATGTCACTTCTAGACCAGCAAAGTTTTGGGGCGGGTTTGGCGACGCCGACACTATTTTTTTTTCTGTGGAAAAGTAGGTTCCAAATCGGGAACCGGCACCAGTGCAGTGGAAAGCGGTATGAGATGGGTTGCAAACTCTCACACACATTTTTTCACACTTTTCCTCTCCCTCCCTCCATCTCTCACCCACACTCTCCACACACGCTCTATTTTTCTCTCTCTTCCACATATACGCTCCCTCCCTCTCAAAATATAGTACAATTCAGTTCCATATAAAAGTCAGTTACTGCAATAAAAATATGTTGTATTGTTAATAGTGGCAGTGTACAAGTGCAGAGTATATGAGATGATTGTATGTGTACCACATGTAGATGGCATTCATATGTTTATCTCTGTGGTAATATTACCGTTCTTGAAGACAGGAGCATGCTGGGAGAAGTGGAGACCAGAGTTTGGGTAAATGGCTGTTTCTAAGTAAAATAATTTTTAACTTAATGTTTACTTAAATTGTTCTGCAGAATGTCCTCTTCTAACAACAAAAAAGGAACATACAAACACTAAGTAAATAAGCGTGTTCTGTTTTTATATTTAAATCTTATTTGTTTCAGCTGCTGCTCGACAGTTTGACCAGAAGCTTTCCCATCTGGCCCTCAGCAACACCGTTAAAAAATGGCTGCATTATGCTCCAGAGAGAGAGGGTGGCATTAAAAGGATAAACAAGAAAACTTAGTGACTAGCCACTTGATCAGATGTTACAAACGCCCCTCAGCGAGGAAATCTGGGTGGAATTTTGATCCATGTTTTGATCAATTTTTTTATTGTGTTTAAACTTTTTTTTTGTTTGTTTTTTTCAATATGCAGTACACATTGTATTTCCATTACATTCACAAAAATTATTAAAATAAAATATTCACTTTGTGTAATTGACTTGTACAAAATATTATAGTATAAAATCAGAACAGTAAATCACTTCAATCATAGCTGAAGACTGCCTTTAGATGATGGTTGAATCAACATTGATAATGTTTTCTCGATATAAAATCAACTAAAAAATAGCTTTGGATTGACGTTTTAGATTGTGGTTACATTTATGTTGATTTATTGTTGATTTATCGTTCAAAATCCACTGTTGATTCAATGCAAAACATAACGAGCGCTTTCAATTTGGTTTCAACGTCGTATCAACATAGATTCAATATTTCTTCCTGACGACTTTTCAATGTTCTTTCAATCTGACATTGCTATCTGGGTTATGACAGAGTATCTCAAAACCACAAATTTTTACTCAAATGCATGAGTAAGACACTGCTATTGTAGCTCTTAGTGCATATTTACAATATACATGCTTATATATAAATTTAAAAGGTTTCATGAAAAGAAAAAAACGTTTGTTTTGCTGGCATTAGCTGATATAGTAGTTAGCTAGTTAGCTACTCAGTTGACACCACTGAGAATAGAGATATGGCATGCATATGTCGTCATGTTTATTTCCACAAAGCATAAGAGAGAAGTATGTATTAGTTGTGTGGATGGTCTAGACATTTTTTATAATGGCTCATTCATAATCGAAGTGTTTTGAGTGTTTGTTTTTTTTTGTTTGAGGCGTGGCTGGGCAACTTCGGTCCTGGAGGGCCACACGTTCTTTAATCCCAGTCATAAAAGAAGGTTGCTAGGTGACGGGAATGCAGGCGAGTCTGACGCCACTCTGTCTGGAATGTTTTTGTTTGATATATTTATTATTTTTATAACGTAATGTATATATTCATAAGAACAAAGCACAGTATTGTATCATCTATATACTTTATTAATCTTTTATTATTATTTTAGCCATCTAACTTCGCTGCCATGTTAAGAACAAAGAACCGCCCGCAAATCCACCGTTGGGAAAGCTCCCAGGAAACCCGCAAGAGCGCTCTGGCCTCCGGTGCGATGAAGAAACATCACAGGCACCGGCACCGGCCCAGCACCATGGCTCTGATAGAGATCCACCATTATCAAAAATCTACGGAGCTGCTGATCTGCGAGCTGTCCTTCCAGCGCCTGGCACACGAGATCGTTCGGGATATCAGGATCGACCTCCGCTTCCAGAGCTCCACTGCAGGAGGCCAGCGAGGCGAGACTTGGTGGATCTATGCGTGGATACGAACCTGTGCGCCTTCCACGCCAAGAGAGTCACCATCATGCCTAAAGATATTCAGCTGGCCCCCCGTAACCGTGGAGAGTGCGCATCTGAAGGATACCACAAGGATTATGAACTCTTCTTAATTTATTTATTCTTCAATTTTTATTACTTAATGACCTTGAGTGCTTATAAATAAAATGCATTATTATTTGTAGAGGCACAGGTTTGCGTATTATTTTCTATTATAACTGAGAGGGCATTATTGTGTCTCTCCTATTGTGGTAGATTGACTACATTTGAGGGGGGAAATTGTGCCCCTTGACATACCACTGAAGTGTTCCTTTAAAGGCTGTGATGCTGGTTTGGGTGTTTGGGTTTGAGTCGTGAGGGGGCCAGTGTTGCTGTAGGGCAGTGATGATCAGTGGCGGGCCTGAGGACTTCAGCATGAATCAACTCACAAACACAGGCTATTTAAAACTCCCTTCTCTTCTAGACAGGCAAAAGCCTTGTACACAGACCCTCTCTTTCATACACAAACACACAGTTTTATATACATACATTGTTCTGCACAGCTGGCACAGGATTTCCATTCTGTCTTCAGCTCTGTTACAGCTGTCTTTCTCACAGCAGGGCTGGTGAACTATGATTCCAGAAGGCCAACATCCAGCACAGTTAGGCACTTTTAAGTAAAGTGGCCCCTTTTAGTCAACACACCATGTTATCATTACAGACCACTAACAGAATACCTAAAGATTCTTTTAACCATTAAGACCATTACATTGTGATATCAAACCACCAAGACATCCAAAGCAACATAACTAATCATTAGGCAACATAATATGCTACTAGGAACCAACTGAATTTTTTCCCAGCAAGAAATACATGGTGACATTGTGATATTGCAATGCAGAACTGTGATATGCCTGCATCATGAAGAATGGACTTTCTAGTGATTAATTAATAGAACTAAATCAAATTGAACATACCTAAAGTGGCCAAACTCACAGACAGTTTGTGGTCAGATGAGAGAAAAGTACTTCTTGACTAGACTTCAAAAACATGCCTAAAAAACATGCCTTCAGTAAAATATGGTGGTGGCAGTATCACGCTACAGAGATGAAGGGGAAATTGCTCAGTATTGCATGAGAAATTGTTCCAGTCTGCTATAAACTCATCATGAACGTGGTGAAAACAAGGTGAAATAGAGGCATTGGACTGACAGTGAGGTACATACAAAACAGAACTTAAATACTAAACCTAATCACAGAAACAAACACAAAACAGGTGAAAGCAAGACACGTGACACTAAACAGGTATGATCAAAATAAAAGTCCCCAAAATCAAACAAAAAACACTGGCCCCTACTGGCCACTGACCAAGGCGTGACAACGGGTTTACCTTTACATTTTCTTTAAGGGTAATGTATTAACCTGGGTTTCAAATGAAATGAAAGTGTTTTGGGAGAATATTTGGAAGCATATTTAGGCTTTTTATTACAAAAGTTGGCATGTATAGTTTTTTACTATACATTATTATTTTTACTATGCTCTTGGAACGTAACCCCCACGGTTGTCAGGGATTTACAATATATAACTTTGCATGTATGTTATTAATATATATGTATGTTTCATACATATACGTTTGCAGAAGTCTTGATCTCTCAGAATCCCACTCTAGAGGCTTGGTTGATTTAATATGGCACTGTGGAGATTGATCAACTGGTTCAATACAGTGCTGCTCCGTCAGTCACTTTGTTCAGCTTGAGAGATACAGCTTTATAATCATGCGATATGAGATGCCGGAAGCACACAGTGATTATCTAGAAGGCACACAGCTTATTAAAATGTGTGGTGTTTGTGGCTACTGTTCTGACCTGTCAGTTTTAAACACTGGTTAATTCACTCGTGTGCGGTGTGTGGATGAACGGCTCCTGTTCTTTGCTGGAAACATTTCCATTGAGTGCTTTATGAATTTTGTTCTATTGTTCCCCGACAAGAATGTATAATTAAACAAACATACTGCAGTGCTTTCAGAGTCTAAACACACACATCCTTACTGAATAAAAATGAGATACATTAATTATTTTAGTTCACAGAAATAATTAAGCTACGAAGGCTCACAAAGCCCTGAGGGTCCTACTATAGGCTGATGTAGCTATCAAGTAGTGGAATCTTATCGCGTGCCAATTAACACTGTGGAAATTGCATGCCTTCACCACCACTTTTCTGCTGCAGAGTACGATGTGACTGGATACCTGGGTCTGACTGAGAAAGTGTGCACTCCTGAGAAGGTCATCGAGGCAGGTCGAGGAGTTTGCTGTGGCTACTCCAGCCTCTGCTTACAGATGTGCAAGTAAGAGCACCAAGCCTCGCTGTATGCTGTGCAGCCTGACATTATTAGTAGCATTTGCACTGTTATTTGCATTGTTTGGCACGATTGCTCAGGAGAATATAAGATCTCCCTACCACATACAGAGTTTTCCAGCCAAGAAATATTTTGTGTTTGAAGTTTGCTGAAGTCCTATTATCTCATTAGAATATAAGTATCACAGAACTATGAGTATAAGCCTGCACTGCCATTTGTATGGGATGGAATGGAACTCTGGAATTGTATTTCTCATCCAGTTGCAGTAATGAGACACTGTGAGTATCTGATCTCTGCTGTCTCTCTGCAGGGAGGTGGGCATTGTATGCAGGGAGGTGGGTGGTCATGGGAAAGGCGTTGGATACAGACAGGGTCAGAGCTACCAGAACACCAAGTCCAATCATATGTGGAATGCAGTGAGTCTGGATGGCCACTGGTACCTGCTGGATGCCTGCTGGGGGGCTGGGACAGTGGACATGGACAACAAATCCTTTATTAAAAGGTGATAAAGGACTGGATAGTCTACAGTGGAACTAAACATGATTATAATGCAGCAGTTGTGTTACAGTAACATTGGATTCATAAGATTATATACTTGTAAATCATGCAACCATCTAACTAAAAGCAGTTAGTTCCAACAGCATAATCTGAGAAACATTTTTTACTGCATCATTACAATAAATATATCACATTGAGCACAGTTGTTAAGTAATGGCTTGCTAAATGCACAGGTAAATGCTAACTTTCTATGCACATTTTTTCCTTTTGCATGCATAAAAAATTATACGCAGACTTGGCGTATACGCAGAGAATATAAAGCAGGCTTGGCTCCAAAATCACCCTGAAAGCTATTAGCCATGTAGACAAATAAGATTTATTTTTCATGCTATTCCACATGTGCATAGGTTCCAGCTAATGTGCATAGGTTCCACATGTGCATAGCTTCCAGCTAACTGGAAGGTTTGCTCCCAGTTGGGTCTTTACTAATTAACAGATTTTTTTTTGTGTGTCCCCTTTTGGTTTTCTGTATATTGGTTTGTACTAAAAGGCATTTTACCACAATCCCCAACAAACCAAAGTCTCTTTGCTGCCTGATCGACCACCAGCGAGAAAACTAGCGAGCTAACACATTCCCTAGCTGTGTTAAACTGACGATATTATGTCTGTAATGAAGAAAATAAAGGCAGTGTCTCCAGTACAGTATTGTTTCCACAATTTCACAATAAAACTGAGCTTTAGTTTCTGACCATTCTTAGACCAAAGTCTGGTAATACATCAACACAGTTTAGCAGGCAGGGGCTAGAAATGAACAGAATACAATTCAGCAAACAAAATGGGCTGTGAGTTGTAAGAAAACCACAATCAGGTTCATCTGACAAGCACTGAAAAGCTGAGCTAAACCCTCATTTAGTGACAGATAAAGTTCACTACTTTTTAATTTCCAATATTACATTTTTGCTTGACTTCTCTATCTTTACTTCTCCATCTGTATTTGTATAAATACAGTAAAACACTCAATATTCAGAAAACATTGCTGCTAATGATCCACTGTCTTGTTTCCCATCCCCGTCACAGGAGACTCTCCTGTCATGCATATTTATTTTTTCCCTACTCTCTCTTCAACACACTCTTTTACACCCAACAAAGACCTGTTAATGAGCGAATTAGTTGGATCAGGTGTGTTAAGAGCAGGAAAAACACGTCCAGGACCAAGGTTGCGATTTACGGCAAGTAAATCATCATGCAATAGTATGAAGTGCGATGTAGCAGCTCAAAGTGCTTTACAATGACACAGTAAAGGCAGTAGTCCAGGAGCGAAGCACAAGAACAAATAATCACAAAATTCAATAAACAACATTAATGAATAAAGCACAATTAAAATGAATTGTTCTTAAAACTGAGAGCACTTTACAGAGCATACACTGACCACGTCTTTTCACAAACACTGGCTCAGATTTTAGATCACATCCCATCCCAGACTGTTCCCATCTACAACAGCCCAGCAATCAAGTGAGTCATCAAGCAGCTTCTGCTGACATTAAAATATTTAAATATTGAATACAGAACAATCATGCAACATTTGACAGTATTACTGCACTCTTTATCAACTAAAGCAAGGTTAGAATCTCAAGAACACATTTCAAATCATTGGTAAAAGATTCTGTAAAGAAAGAAATCCTACCTGAATGTCTAATCTAAGCAGTTAACCCTCAAATGTCCAAGTACAGCTGCTGTAGCACCACCACCTTTACGTTAGCATAATACTGAAAATCTCAGGAAGGTGCCAATAGAAAGTAACGTCACCAGATCTATGGGTAAATACAAGCTTTTAATGAAGCACATTCATACGTTCGAGATTAAACACTGCCTCAATTACACGAAAACACATTAACCATTTGTTTTGATACATGCACAGTATTTTATGATAGCTTTAAATGCATCTCAGCCAGTTACTTGTTTGAACAATACCTACCTAATCCTTCCAGTACTGACTGGAAGATATAGCTGGGCCTAAAAAATGGACAGTTCATTTAGGGGACATTTCACTATATGAAATATGTCTCTGTCTATTTGATATGGGCCATGTGAATCTTCAGCTTGAGCTAGTTGCCAATCAGCCCTATATTTTCATGTCTTTCATGTGTACAGAAAGGGCTTAGCCTTACAAAATATTTCACCAGCTGCTCCTGAAGAAGATAAAGACTCTTCCATTCCTTTTCCAGGTATGATGAATTCTACTTCATGACTGATCCAGAGGACTTCATAAACTCCCACTGTCCTGATGAGGAGGAATGGCAGCTGCTGGAGAGCCCCATTAAGCTGGAGGACTTTGAGAAGAGGGTGCTGAAAACCTCTGAATTTTACAGGCTCGGGTTAACACTCATCCACCCCAAACACTTCTCACTTGTAACAGGTTTGTTCCAGTTCTGTACTGTCACTCTCGCAGAGATTGTCCCCTCTGGCATGCTTCTATACCTGTCTGTCATTTCTAAGTGCTATGAGTGCTAAGATGAAGATGCTGCTCTCTGGACATAAACTGACTACTGGCTTGTAGCCAAAAAGAAAACATGTCGCATTATTAATCTTTGGACTCAACACACACTGTAGACACACACTGCAACATTATAAAATATCAACATTCTAAGAAGAAAGTTTATGTTTCCACATAAACATACGACTTCTTCTAAAGACTTCTTCTAAAGAATCATTGTTTAGACTGCAGCATTCAAAAGTCAATTACATAAATATGTATGTGGGACCAAATGTATACTATTTGTAAACAGAAAAATGCATTAGTCTACAGAAATAAAAAATTTAATGAGGTTGTACAGTTCAAAGGCCTCTTATACCACCACATTCAGAAGCAGAAGTCTTGTCCTTTTAGGGGGTGTTTGGAAACCCCTGTTGAATCTTGAATCAAGCGTGAAAGAATCCACTCCACTTAGTCGATTGGAGAATACACACACCACTGGAAATCCGCTCCGGGTTTGCCTCCAACTCCGCATGCAAGTGAAGTGAATTGTCAGTGCTCGGACAGGCTGCTTGGGTTTCCAGTGGTGTGTGTATTCTTCTGTCGATTACGTGGAGTGGATTCTTTCGCGAAAGATTCAATATTCAATAGCGCTGGGTGAACCAATTATTTATGTTAAACGGGGGACGAGGGGGTCTAAATGAATAATTATGAAATGTGAGGCTGACACGGCATAAGAGAGTTCGTAAGAGGGGTAAATGTATACTTTTTGCATAGTAAAGGTGAGCAGAAAACTAAAACAAAAATAAAAATGTATTGTGTTATTTTAACAGTTTCATGAAATTACAATATGTATTTGTGTAGCACTATTTTTCATTGTATGTGACAGTAGAACATCACAAACACAAAGTTGTCCAAATTGTTGTAGACTCCCAGGACTGAAGCTAGTGACATCTGTATTATACAATAAAATAATGGTTGTCTGTTTGGGTTCAGAGAATGGTGAGACTTCTATATTGGTGGGATTCTCTCAGAGGGTGGACTTCACCTATCAGATCTCCCAGCGCAGCGGTTCTGAACAGAAGGAGCTGAGCAGCTCTCTGGGTCTGCTGACCATCACTCAGTCCAGCATGAAGCTCCGTGTGCTGCCACCCACCGCGGGTACCTTTGATGTCATGCTTTTTGCACGTCCTGGAAGCACATCAGGGCTGTTCAGCTGGGTTTGCTCCTTCGCTGTGGAGTGTCCTGAGCCCAAGCCTGTAGAGCATCTCCCTGAGAACCCTTACCTGTGCTGGGGACTTCAGCAAAGTGCCGAGGCCCTGGGGATCAAGTCCTGCACATACGGTAGTGAAGCCATTATGCTGGAGTCGGGTACATTTGAATTGGTTCTGCAGACATCTAGGCCACTCACAATGCTTTGTGAACTGACTCATAAGGACCTGGACAAGACTCTGTCTAAGAGGTGTCTCGCCACCCAGATTGAGGCAGACAAACTTGCATGTAATGTTCTTTGTCCTTATACTGGTTATTACAGATTGTCCATTTTTGTCCGGGACTATAAAAGGGCTGGAGATAGCTTCCAGAATGCTGGGAACTTTCTCCTTCACTGCACTGGCAACCCAATCAACCTGAACAAACTTCTCCCGTCTGCTCTCAGCAACTACTGTGGCCCTGGCATCAGGACCAGTGAGGCAGGCCTCTCCAAATTTAGCCACAAGGGTGCGATTTTGAGCACACAGCAAGGAAAGTGTAACATCACCTTCCAGAATCAGGACGATTTAGATTTTCATGCTGTTTTGACCAAAGAACAGCGCAAGGTGTCTACATACCCACTGTCCCGGTATATCTTCTTCACATACAATGGCGCCAAGGTTACCCTCAGTGTCGCACTGCCAGAGCCAGGCATCTACAAGCTCAGCCTCTATGGCAAAAGCAGCTCCAGCGAGGACTTCAACCCACTTTGTGACTTTATCATCCAGAACAGTTCGGAAAGTGCTTGGCCCCCATTTCCCTGCCCCTACGCGGACTGGCAGAAGGGCTGCGTTCTGTTGGAGCCCCGCTCTGGCCTGCTGGAACCACTGTCCTGGGTCCAGCTTCGGATGAAACTGCCCGGGGCCCACAGGGTCAGCGTTCTGGCCGAGCAGAGAGTGGAGCTGCAGCTGAACAAAAGCCGAGTGTGGGAAGGCGAGGTGTTCACGGGGACAGCTTCACAAATAAAACTCGCTGTGAGCCAGGAGGAGAACTCTAACCAAATGGCCATCCTGATGTGCTTCGATGTGCTGCAGCCACAGAATGAAATATGAAAGGCAAAAGGCTGGGCAATTCAGAGACATAATAGCAATATATGAAAAAAAAACACTTCAAAAGAAAAGGAATGGCAGTTTATGCTCAGCAAAGTCCAAGAGAGCTAAATTTAGAGGCATGGAAAAATTAGCTCCTGAGAAAACGTTTAAAGATGCCTGAGACTTGAGCGATAACTGTGAACACAGTTTGTGAGACTACATGGCAGCGTTTTTGCTTCTTTTGATGAAGTCTTTGTCATATTGTAGACTTTGCAGGGTGTGAGTGTAGAAAGAAAATGTGAAGTGAAGAAAAGCTGGCCAGACTGTTTATGTGCCACCGAGGCCAGGATATTTCTGCTACAGCTAAATTTAGTCTTTTTAAATGATTTGGCAGCTTCAGCGCTTGTTTTGATATCACATAAAGTCACTGTCATGTAGACTTGATTTTTAATTTTGTTTTGTTGCTTTTTTCTCCAAGGTGCTAAAACGTTGTTTCATCATTCCTGTCTAGCACAGTTAGGTTTAAAGGGTTTGTAGCTACAGTTGTATACAAAATGTTTCAGCACTCCTGTTGAGCATGTTGTGTGTAAGTACACACTCTACAGAAAACACACTTCTGCATATTGTAATTTTGTATATCTGTTATATTGCTTTGGGATATTTGGTGGGTGAGTGGTAAAACATAAAATGTTGCCTGTGCAAAAGCTATATATGTATGTGTGTGTGAGTGTAGATAGATAGATGGATGGATGGATGGATGGATGGATGGATGGATGGATGGATAAAACTCAGCAAACAAGCAAAATTTCTGCACTCAAATTGATATTCTAAGTTTGTTCTATATAGAGAATACTAGGGATGCACCGATTATTCTTCTACCGAAAAATTTCCTCCGGAATGGCCCAAAATGCATTTTCGTGTCAACATGTCTTCCATGTGGACGCATTTCGATACATCAAAGAAAGACACATGGAAAGCATTGTAAAGCATGCAATGCCAAATGTTCTAGTGTTTCTAGTCTTTCCACAAATACTTTCTCAACGTCTGGTTTCATTCATCATATAAAATCAAAACATCCGGATCAAGCACAGACCCTTCTGTGAGATCCTTCGAGCACACCCACTCCGTCTGTGGCGGAGGCAAGAACGTTTTCCAGTGATTGCGCCAAGGCTAAGAGCATTACACAAAAGATAATTAATATACAATTTTGTTAAAGGCCTACAGAGAATGTTGTTCTAACAGTTTTAAAGCACTTGTTCTGAATGCACTTTCTTCATGCACCTCATTCGGAATATAAAATGCACTTGAATTCACTTGTTTTATGAAGGTTTTTTGTAACAGATTTATTCTTTGAACCAAGAATATTAATTTATGCAATTGCAATGCTTGACTTTAGCGAGGTAAGTTAAAGATACTAAAAGCGTCCCTAGAGAATATCCATGGCAGCTAACGTTTGCTTTCTGATTTGTTGCTACTATTACACTTTATGCTTTTAAAGGCAATCAGCCACAAAATCTGTAATGTATGTTCATTGTATAGTGTGGCCTGAGCAACTGAAACTCTTATAATTATCCTCATTATCATCATATCACAATTATACTCTCATTACTGAGCTCCGTAATAAAGTAGCTCTAAGAAGTCATCCACTGTGTAATGATCCAAGCTGTGTTGGATGTTTTACTGGAGCTCTGTGTCCTAAACAAAAAATCAAAGAAAAAAACGAAAGAATAAAAGCAAAACTTTGTCATATCATGGTCCACTTTTTCACCATAATGCTGCATCAGCATTCAGTGCACAGCAAAGCCTGCAAATCCTCTCAGAGCCGGCTTTGTGATCAATTTCAGCAGCAGAGTTCAGGAACAAAGCCATGCTCTTGTGTTCACAGGTCATATATCACGTTTGGCTGTGTTCACAACATCCTGCGAACCTGCCCGCTCGCGCAAAGCAATGACCGCCATCTGTTCTCACTCTCTTTCACACAGACTCTCGTTTTTTACACTGCTGAGAAAGACAAAATATTTGTTTACTGCCCCTGCTGCTACATAGCACTGCCTGTCAACAACCTTTCAATTTGGGAATCTTAAATGCAGGTTTTATATTAAAGTTGAAGAGCTGCTGACAATATTCCTTAAATTTTAAAGCATAACTTTAAACGAAATGAAGAAACATCAAAATAAGGGAAATTAATTTACAAAACTGGAATAATTCAAAGAAAACAAATGAAAACACTTAAACAAAAGGGCAATAATTCTCTTTGATGGACTTCTAGTAGTGTTTACCATTGCAAGAGGAGAGAGTCGATCACAGCAGTGTTTTATACTTTTCCTCATTAAATAAGATGCGATTCAGGTGGTCAGTAATCAGTACCTCATGAAGCAGAATGAGGTGCTTGTGTAGGAATCTTGTGTAGAGAAGCTATATATATATATATATATTATATATTATGGACACGATTCCTGTCTAACATAGCTTTGTATCTCTCTTACAGAATAATTTTTCAACATTTTTGTTCATCTAGTGTGGTTTGTTGATGTGATGCCATGTGGTTGAGAAATTTACTGACACTGATTTCTTTACAAATGGTGGTGGGAACCAGGAGTCCCTTTGTCTTCAGAGTTCTGCCATATAATATATTTTATAATTGTCACGGTGGCGAGGGCTAAGCCCCCGGGACCGAGAGCTAACATGGGAAGAACAGCACGCAGGACTGCAGAACTCCATTGATGTGGTTTTTATTCAAAAGGCAAAATAAAGAGCACGCGGGCTCAAAACAAAGACTCGGGTTTTCAGAGCTGGGCAGGAACAGAAACACAAGCTCATAAAAGACGAAGGACTGACAAGGACTGAACACACAGACAGGGTTTACATACACTGGACGATTACATGGGGAACACGAGGCAGGTGGACTACAATCACAGAACTGGGAACACATGGGGAAAACAGACACGTGACACAGGGAGGACTAAACAGGCAGTAATGCACAGACAGGAACATGGGGGACCCCTAGTGGGTCTGCTAGGGAATACAGGGACAGAGACACAGGGCAACAAGGAACCTAAGAACACATGACACAGACAGAACCAAGGCACGTACATAAACAGGACAAGGCAGGGACAGGGCTTAACAAAGAAACAGAGAACCACACAAGGACGGGCTAAACATGACACAACAAGAACAAGACTGACACAGGACTCAGGGAACACAGAACAGGAGCAGAACCGGAGACAGAGCACGGCAGGGACATGAGGCGGGTAAGGAGACATAGAGGGAGGACACGAACACAGAACAGGCACACAGGACGGACAGGAAAAGGGACACAGGTGGAAGGAGCAGACACACAAGCTGGGGAACACGCGGGCAGGGCAGGGTTACAAGACCGGCAGGGAGAACGCGAACACAGGACAGGCAAACAGAAAAAACCAAAAGACCAAGGCATGACAAATACAGGCTTTAAGAAAAACAAAGACACAAGAACACTTGAGACGCCCCACGTCTCGGATTTGCTACTTTCAAACCTCCCATTTTCTGCACTCACCAGCATACACTCACCACAGCTACTGGACTCTTCACAATGTCACTTTAAACAATGCCACTTTAAACCCTCACTGCATCCTTTTGCCCTAGACATTCTATTAATACCGTAAATATTAAACCTCTTCCGTAATTGTAAATACTAAACACTCTTTAAAAGGTTATTTTCTTAATATTGTACCTATTTTATAAGTTTTGTTTAATATTACATTCTTATAAATATTCAATTCTTAAAATTTTCAATTTTTAATTCTTTATCTGTATACTTTTCTATATATTTATGCAAAGTTGGGGGAACACGGGCCTAAGAATTTAATTACAGTGTTATCTGTATATGACAATAAAACCTAAACTGAGTGCAGTTGACTGAGACGTCTGGGCCTCGTCCACCAGGCCCCTTGTCCTTGTGCTGGTTGTTTATGTTTGTGGCGGCGCTGAGCAGCGGAGGTTCATTCTGGTCAGATGTCTTGTCGCCTTGGTAACAGCCGCGTGGTGCACGAGTCCCTGACGTCGCAGTCAGCACATGGAAGGTTCAAAAATCACAATCTATGTGATAAGTGGGGGGTTACTGTATATATGCATGTTTGTACATGGTCCCCCATCCCAAATACCATCTCTGCCTAACACTCATTAGCACTTGGTTAGCGGGTAGGGCCTGTTGAGAGAAGACATGTTAATTGAGGGAGCATTAAGAACTTGTGAGAAAATGCCAAGTGTGATTGCGTAGTTGCTATAAAACCAGAGTGTGCAGACCCCCAATCACTGATTTCATGGGCCAAAGAGGTGTGTAAAAAAAAAACCCTAGCACCGTGAAGTCGAACCAGCAGTCTTCCATTTTAGAGGTCAGCGCTTCCACTAGGGGTGTGAACACAGTGCCTCTTACCAAGACATTTAAGGAGGGCTGAAAGCACACAGTCATGTTCACAGAGCTGATTATTTTTAACTAAACCTGTAAGACCTGGTACAGAATCGGAGCCCCAGTCAGGTGCTACCAGACAGCCCACTCCAGGATTTCACACAGGCCCATCAGGCGGAGATCAGGAGCACCTGGGTACTAGGCTCCGGTTCTGTACCTTGGATTACCCTTTGGCCAAGTGCACTTGACTTTGATTGATTGGATTTTCTGGTTTTTGGATGTTTTTGCCTTTTTTCCTTGAGTACTTTGTATTACAAATAAGAATTGTTATGCTTTGGATTTGGATCCATATCTGTGTTCATTACAAAACCACAACATACAATGAGTCTTTTTTTAGAGAACTGTCCTGAGCCTTACTGTCTTGACCTGAACCTTAAAGCCCGGGTTGTTTCTTCCTTTTTTTTTTCTTTTTTCCAGCACAGACTCTCTCTGACGCACATTTTGAAGATGACTCAAACATCTGCTATCTCTCCCCATATATTACAGATCCGACTCGACCACAAAAAGTGATCAACCAGTCATGATGGTTTCAAAACTCTAGGAGAATAAATCCAGCTATAAAAAGATCAATAATGACAAAACAACTCAAGACAAACATTAGTCTGACTGCTGAAAAATAGGTACACAGTAAAATGGGTGTCTATTTAGAAAAGTAAGGTAGAAAAGTCCAAATCCTAGCTATATAACAGAAGTCCAGTGACGCTGAGTTCTGATTCAGTGGTGTGATGAAGGGCTCAGAAAGATTGGTGAAGCGTGATTCCGACAGCTCTGTTCCTGCTCTTCCTGGACCCTCTCCAACTTGCAAGCCGCACCAGCAGATCTGTGGATGCTGGCATCTCTCGATCCCTTCACACTGCCACAGAGCCACTGACAGGCGAAACGCTTGCGTCACGAAGCTATTTAATGCCTGATGCTCTGACTTCAGCTGTAGAATTCCTTCCAAGCTTGGTCTTAATGTTCGCAGATACCAGCGTGGCACTTGACTTATTTATCCTTCCCACACTTCTCCACGCCTCCCCATAAATGCAGCCAGGCCTAAAAAAAACATGTCTGGAGGCAAAAGATGTTGGATTTTAATGCAAAATGTCAGTAATTTATTCAGCAAGCTGTTTGTGGCCAACACTTTGTGTGGTTTGCTTTGTGGTTAAGATTGCCACTGAACTAGTCTTCCATAGCAACTGCTGAGAGGCCAAATTCTGCTCAACCAAATGAGAAATCAGTTTCTCTAAAAATGCTCACACTTTGACTGCATTTCTGATTCCAAATGACAGTAATTTTATGTGCATGTGAACATTCACACTGTTATGGCAGAGTGGCTTGAAATCAAACTGAAGTCAGTGTTTAGCCATTCGTTGTGGTTCTTTCCAACTTGCCTAGTTTCAACCTGCTGGTCAGCACAGTAGGAAACACAACAATGTCTGCTACCATTTCCCCTCACTAGCAGATATTCAACCCAAGTCATCATCATCAGAACCCTTAAGAAAATCAGAAGGCCACAATAATGTTTTACATGACTTTGATTAATAATTGGCCACTCTGAACAAGAAAGGAAGACCAAAAAAGTACTTTGCTGAGGACAAACAGTTTTATTCTGAGTACGAGGGCCCATTTCCTACATTTTTCTT
Source organism: Brachypetersius altus (assembly GCA_037974465.1). NCBI lineage: Eukaryota > Metazoa > Chordata > Actinopteri > Characiformes > Alestidae > Brachypetersius > Brachypetersius altus. Next base: position 15,400,545 of record JBBPDB010000019.1, read on the forward strand.
GTAGTTTATTTATTGTTCCCCCACAGGGTTTTGGTACCAAAAGGATGTTAGATTTTTATCTTGGAACAGGCTGTTTTTGTTATCTGTTATAGTGCTGCATGTAAAATTAGTCAGGCTAAAACACTCCTTACCGTGTCGGTGTGAGTGGGTTAAATCAAGCTTATCTTCCATGTAGCATGATCTGAGCAGTGTGTGGGGACAATACTTTGCATGAGGAAACCTTATTGGTGACACTAGCAGTTGGAATCCGAACCCACAACCTTCTGATTGCAGGGTCAAAGCCCTAACCACTAGGTCATCCAGCTGCCAAAGCTCAGCCTCTGCAAAAACCCAGGATTGAACCAGGGATCTTCGGTCTAACGCTCTCCCAACTGTAGCAGTCGGAGTTCAGGCTTTTGCATGCGACTGTACATAAGTGTGTTACGAGTTGTCTTGTATGTAAAGGAAAATGCCCCGAATGCTAAATATATTTAGGCAAATAGAGACTAGTCTGAAAAACTCTGCTGCTGAATGCATTACTCTCACAGAGTTCTTTACTCCTCTGTGCTGAGTAGCACTGAGATGAAGTCCAAGCTAACAAGCCCTCTGCTGATGATGACAGCGATGTGGAACAGCTGATTAAAGACGTCCTCCACTCATGGCTATCATTAAAGAGGAAATCCCACATGCCTCACTGTGGCATTGCTCACAGACCATCAGCAGAGACGAATTCACACACCCCCGTGCTTAACTATTCATCAGA
>JBBPDB010000019.1:15410324-15421829 GCA_037974465.1 Brachypetersius altus
TTATCTGGGCTGGCCTACATGGGCCCCATATGAATTTTGGGTGCAGAATTTCATGGGCCCCATGTGGGTCCACCCATAAGGGACCCATATTATGACCCATATTGTGCCCATTAGGTACCCATATGAGAATGTTACCTGGTGAATAATAGTTAGAGGTTTAATTGTATCAGTTTAGAGGCATATATATATATATTTTTTACTTTGTTTGCTTTACTTGAATAGTGGTTCACTTCAGAGAAGCATACAAGTTTAAGCAAGGTTGGTTGATTCTGGAAAATTTGAACAATTTTTCAAGTAGTTCCCAAATTGAAAATATGACTGTGTTTACCATTAGTAAAGCAATAATTCCTCAATAATTCATTATGTTTGGGGTCCTCAAAGTCAAGTGGAGAAATACTAAGAGGGCCACAATTATGAATTCTTGAAGAAGCAACATTCAGAAGAGGTAAACTGAGCTTTTTGGTTTTATGAGGTGGCTCACTATTCAGCCTTTCCACCATTTATGTTCTGATCAGCATGAAGACCTGTGTGAACATCATGAATATCTCACAAATAAAGTACCTTAATTATTACATCAATAACTCCATTGCTCCTGCATCAAGACATGCATGAGACATCATTACAGCAAATTCATAATTCCTGAATCGAGACGCATTACATGCACATGTCATGCATGACATAACAGATTAATGCTATTCTAGTATCCTTATTGTAATGTGTAACTGAAAAAATATTTATTATTACTTTGCACATGATTTTAGCATTTAGCAACCAATCAGTGGCTTTCTGCTATGATGCAGCAAACATATACTGCATACTCAGTAATACCATTTATTCACTATATTTATTAATTTATACTAGTTTATGTATAAAAAAATATTACACCCTACTGAATCAATACCCACATTTTCACACACACACACACACACACACACACACACACACACACACACACACACATCTACACTGACCACATCTATCACTGACAGGTGAAGGAAATAGCATTGATTATTTCATTATGATGGCACCTGTCAAGGGGAGGGATATATTAGACAGCAAGCGAACAGTCAGGTCTTGATGTTGATCTGTTGGAAACAGGAAAAATGGGCAAGTGTGTTAGGCTGACTTCGACAAGGGCCAAATTATGATGGCTATACCGCTGGGTCAGAACATCCACAAAGCAATAGATCTTGTGGGGTGTTCTCACAGTGAAGGGCTTGATACCTCAAAGCGGCCCAAGGAACTGTCCACAGCCAAAGATGTACTGGCAACTGGCACATGAGCATCAAAACTGTACAGTGGAGTGATGGAAGAAGGTGGCCTGCTCTGTTAAATCACATTTTTTTAACATCATGTGGACAGCTGGGTGAGTTTTGCTTACCCAGTGAAGATATGGCACCAGCATGCACTATAGCAGAGGCACTGTGATGCTCTGGGCAGTGTTCTGCTGGGGAAGTCCTGGCATTCATGTGGATGTTGTCTTGATACAGTATTTAGTGCCTACCTAACAGACCATGTACACTCGTTAATGACAACAGTAGTCTCTAATGTGACCTTTATCAGCAGGATAAAGCAGGATGTCACGCTGCAAAACATGTTCAGGGATAGTTTGAGGAAAATGACAACGATTTGATTTGGCCTCCAGATTCCACAGATCTCATTTTGATCACATCTGTAGGGCATCTGATCAATGGAAGCATCTCTTCACAAATTAACTGGACTCCTAAGCTCTGCTTCTGGTGTCCCTGGGCAAGATTTCTTCAGATACCACCTTGTGGGGTCAGAAATGTTTTGGTGGCCATATTATGCAGGTGTATATAATGGCTGATCGGTGTATATGCATTGTTTCCACTCATCAGTTATATTCTTAAAATGAGATGAGCAAAGGTGTACTGACTTGAATCAAAGTCCTTATGGCAAAGTCTTTTCACAGAGATCTTAGCAATGCATATGGACGGCTTTATCCATTCATGCAAGTTCATAGGTTTTATCTGTTCAAACTAGGAAAGACCTTGAAACCCAAAACCAAAAGTTACCACAAGGTTCCAAAAGCATATTTGAAATCGCAGTTAAAATCTCACAAAAATTGCTTGAATACCTTGAATAACACCCCCACATTCCTTTCTTCCCCTCCCCAGACAACAGCCGAGACACAGTGTCCTGTAACCCCCACTCCATTTAAAATGCTTACGGCATCCATGCACACAACAAACATGTCTTTCAGGTCGTTCTGGCTACTGTTCCTGCACAAATCTCCATAACGAAGACACGCCTTTTGCATTTGGCTTTGCAAGTTGATCGCCTGTTTTTATTGAAGGTCTGCATTTTCATGAATCTACTAGTGAACTGAATCTGAAGCTGCAGTTTGTGTTAGTTGTTCTCTAGACCTTCATCACTGGTCAGTTTCTGGCCATGGGCCACTGCTGCCTCGAGGTTCTTAGTTTGAAGGTCCATGAACAACAAGAAGAAAAGCTCAGCACTTCAGCTGACTGAAATCTGTGTAATCACATGAAACTGGATTTTATGTTATTTTCATTAATGCCCTTGACATAATGTACATTCTGTTAGCGAATGTATGCTGTCTTGGAGTGTTCTGGCAAAGTCTGCTGTCTGTGGATGCTTTGAATATTACAAAAACTTCCAGCTGTGTTTATTCGGTCCATCCTGGGCTTCTTAAAGTGATTTAAAGAACTGTGATAGCTGTTACATTGCATCTCCTCAGAGGTTTGGATAATGAAGAATCATATTTTCCACGGACACTTTTACTCGTTTGCTTGTTAGTGGTTCATTGATCCAACGGAACTCATGAAACCAGATTCTGTCACACCCCCAGAAAATGAGCTTCCTCATAACAGCAAAGGATTGGTTTTATTTTCACATCTGTTATCTGAAGCAAAAGGGAACTTTTTTTCTGTCTTTAAACCTGAGGCTGTTTTCCTGTGCCTTTGTGTCCATCCCAGCCAGCTCACGGATGTTCTTTGTCATCTGCGTTAAATCGATTCTAATTTTAATACTGATGCAGCTTATGAATTAAAGGTACACTTCAGAGAAATACATTGAAATGCATTAAAGAGAAAATAAAAAGGACAGAAGATGGGAAGTTGAATTGATGTCAAATCATTTTAATCCGGATTTGGGAGAGTAGCCGAAAGGGACAGTTGAAAAAATAATCAAAATAAAAGACCATAAAATGCTGTTTTTCAGTGAGGGGAAAATAGAATCTGGCAATTTAAATCATGCCTGTTGTGAAACCTCCTGGACAAATATTACCATGTCAATCCATTTGGCATCAGCAATTTCCCTGTAAAGAAAGTAATGAAACATCCCTGTTTCCAGCTGTCTGCATAATCATTGGGTACTTTGGTGTGTGTGTATATATCTCAAGACTTTTGCACCGTAAAAAATAGCCTCTATATGTGAACCGATCTGCCATAATGAGTCGGATGTCGGCGTTCTATTTATTGAGATGCGGTCCAATTATGTTGAAAAACATCAAAAATATCGATTTTTCTTTTTTGGTCTTTTATGAAAGAAAATGTCTTCAAAATTGATCTCTCAAAGTTTCACCATAGAAATAATTGCGAAAATGTACTTAAATGGCTATTTAATCTGAGTTGTAGCTCTCAAAAGAAACAAAGATGGCGGCGCGCTAGGATATCGGTGGCCACTCCGGGTCCAACACTTTGGTGCTACTGTGTTACTTCTCAAGATTTCACACTGAAACTCGCAAACATGTATCCAAACAGCTGACACATGTGTTTATGACCACCAGACCCTGCTCCAGATAAGAGATAAGTGTGTAGCTTACCTCGGTGACGAGCTGCTGCTGCTACTCCGAGATTTCGACTTGCTGCGCGAACCTCAGATCGCTGCCTGAAGCTGGTGGCCGGGAGAGAAGGTATCACAAGCGGTGTGCAAGAAAGCGGAAGCGTTGAAAGCAACGAGGAGTCCACACCAAGCTAAAGGCTAATGCTAGCCCTCCGGAAATACCATCCATTTTCCTCACCAACGTTCGCCCCCTGGACAATAAACTGGACCATATCTGACTCCAGCAAACCACTCAGAGACTGTTCAGAGACTGTTGTGTTTACCTTTTTACAGAGTCATGGCTCAACGACGGCATTCCGGAGACAACTACGGCTATTAGCAACATGTTATTGTTCCGAAGTGACCGTGATGCTTCTCTTAGCCACAAAGCAAGGGGAGGGGGGCTTTGTGTTTACATCAACACGGACTCGCGCATGAACGCTGTGCTAATCTCGAGTTACTGATCACCGCCATTTTATTTACCAAGAATTCACCACTGTGCTCCAAGTCGCGGTGTACATTCCACCTAGCGCTAACACAAACAACATGCTAGCATTTTTTTTCAGAATATATAACCTCACAAAGATCGGGTTTAACATCTGTATTGTTTAGAGTGAAGTGTGTTGTGTTGCGTGATTGTGTTTTGTATAATGTCATTGTCAAAATAATGTAAAATAGCTAAAGCTTAAACTCATGAAAATATATATATATATATTAGAGGTGGGCATAGATACATTCTTTTGTAAACTTGAGAATAATCTAGATTAATCTAGATTAAAATGCCACCCCCCCCAAATGATCCCAATGCCTGTTTTCATAGTGTAAACCATAAATATGCCTCCAAATGTTCTCCCAGATCACTTTACTTTCATTTGGAACTCAGTTTTATACATTACCCTTAAAGAAAATGTAAATATAAACCCGAGGTTTAAATATGGAAAATTCAGGAACGAGAGAGAGACAGAGAAAAAGAGAGAGCGAGAGAGAGAGACAGGGAGAAAGAGAGAGAGAGATACAGAGAGAGACAGAGAGAGATACAGAGAGAGAGATGATCGCACGAACGAGAGAGACAGAGAAATGGAGAGAGAGCGAGAGAGAGAGAGACAGAGACAGAGAGAGCGAGAGAGAGAGATGATCCGCGTGCTCCGGAAAAGTCACGAACGAGAGAGAGAGCGAGAGGCACAGAAAGCGGGTGCGCGCGAGCGAGAGAGAGAGCACCAGAGAGAGCGAGACAGTTTTAAACGGGTGCGATGCGGAAAAGTCACGAACCAGAGAGAGAAAGAGAGAGCGAGAGAGAGAGAGACAGACAGACAGACAGACAGACAGAGAGAGAGTAAATCCGCGCTAAAATATAAAGGTGAAAATCATCATAGCTTGCGTAGTATAGACCCAGCTCCCAACCCAACTTTGTGAATAGATAAACGGCGATATTTTTTTTATCGAGTGATAAGAGTCTCGCGTTAACACAGCGAGACACATTCACTAAACTTGGCAATTCACTGGCGAGGTGAACCAGGTGTTTCTGAGCAGGGAAATCACCAAAACGTGCTGGACCACGACCCTCCAGGACTGGAATTCCACACCCCTGTCTTAGAGGAAGCCTCGGCTAGGCTTCGCCTTCCTAGTGCTAAGCCAGGAGTTGGACAGAAAAACGCGTGTATGATATGGCAACTATATAACGACATAAACTCTCTCTCTCACTTTCTCCATCTCTCCTCATCATGGAGACTCCATAATTCCCCAAAATGTGCTCAGAAATGTAAAAACTAACGAGCGTTATCGAAGAAATGTCATGCAGCCGCGGACTGTGATGATAATCCTAATTAGGTAGAAGTGCAGTTCCTTGTTCATTAGTATGCAGAGAGTGAGATCTGAACCTTTGTTTTAGCGCGTGTAAGGAAAAGGTGCTGACAGTGATAACCACATAACTGTATAGTCTTAGGCTTGCTTAATTTGGGCCACCATAGAGTGAAACATCTGCTTTTTATTTGACACTGTATCGAGCATGGAGGGTGGAGAGCTATTACCGTCCACAACCAGCTGAAATCAGGCAGCATTCAACACCTGCTTATGGCAGCAAATGCCTTGATTTACATATGCAAACACTGACCTCAACAAGCTGAGCCCATAAACAGTAAAACAGCTTAAATATCAGGACAGGCGCAGTGCCGCACCAGCGTGCTGCAGTTGAAATAGATGTCTGTTTGTCCAACGGCACTTAATTTCAGCCCTTTAAGCTCATAGCATGTTATGGCATTCCTACACATCATAGGATAAACTGTGTGTGTAATTCCACATAGTGTCTCGCTTCAAAAGGCATTACAGTGTTACATATCTTTGCAGGGCCTGCCCTGGAGATAGTAAATAATCATCTGCAAAGGGCAGAAGTTTTTCTCATTTTCTTCAAAGCCTGGAAAAAGGGGGGGAAAATGGCAGTTACCCAAAGGTCTGCCTCTTGACCCTGATGGAAGCGGGTCAAAATCGAAGTCAAGCTGCTGTGGTGCAGATAGCGAAATGGAAAATGACGGGGCAAGAAATAGCGTCCCTGAAAAACGGTCGACTGAGAAAAAACAACCCTTCAAGACGACGCCACCCGTCTGAAAAGTAAAACAATATCAAGGCAATTCCATTTCTAAAATTAAACTGCCCGGACCGCACCATTTTCATGAGAGAGATACAATCTGGAGAGCATGCGCATGGAGAAAAGGTCAGCGATAAGACGCTCCTCCTCAACTCTTCATGTTAGGCTCTCTATAAAAGTGCACCAGTTATTATCTTTTGTTCTAGCTGCTCTCATCTATCAGACAAAGTGGGTTCTCTCTGGTTTTCGCTTGGTAAGCGCGTTCGGTTCAGGCCAGCCAAGCTAGGCCAGAGAACTCTCAGGAGCTTGCAACTATGGGATTAATTCAGGGCAGATGGTAATGAGGCCCCACGAATATTTTGATGCACCAAAGCCATTAATTAATGATAACAAATAAAAGCATGGCGAGGCTTTGTTCTAATTATAACACTAAGCTGTGATCTTAAATCAAAGATCAGGGCTCGAGAGATACTCGTGCCTATCTGCCCTACAGCACATTGATTAAGCTTAAGTTGGGTACGTGTGAGGAAGCTGCGGAAATAATGACTAAACTTCTTTTTCCTCTTTCAAACATGATGGCGGCTGGGCGGCTGGTGCAGTGAGTAGTAATGTTACCTTACAGCAGTGGTTCTCAACCTTTTTCTGTCATTCCCCACCTGGCAGGAAGCAATAATTTTCACGCCCCATCTCAACAAAAAGAATGACAGAAAAAAAGATTAGTTAACTTAGTGACGTCAATTTCTTCAGTAACTTTTGTCGTGCAACTTTCACTTCAAACAACAATTGCTACTAAATTGCTTCACAAATCTGGACTTAAAAAAAATAATATTCAGAATATTCAGACTTTACCAGAAATGCAACAATAAAGTTTAGCCTGTGAGTTTGTCTAAGTATCTTCTCAATTTGTTGGGTCTCATACTCAGTTTTTAAAATATAAAATACAAGCAGGTCTCTCCTCATCTCCTACCACAAGATATACATGACATACTTGTCATATTTCCTTTTTGGCTTTTGTTTTTTTTTGCCCGTCACTTGCCACGTTTCTCTTAAAAGCACCACCTGTTTCTCTTTTTGTACCTTTTACATATCTATCGATTTTGATGACCCTCTAAATTACTAACATAACTGATGTGAATTCCATGTTCCGCCGTGACATTGACTTCCATGTTAAACATAAGTTCTGCATGACCTTCACTTGCGCCCCACCTGTCATAACTATGCACCACACACTTTGAGAGCCACTGCCTTACAGCAAGATGGTCCTGGTATCGATTGTTGGCCGGGTCTGTATGTTCTCTCTGTGTCTGCAGTTAAGGAATAATGGTTCAGTTAAGGCAATGATGAGGCCACCTTTATGGTCAGGCAGCATCATTACACCAACTTGTTGGGAAGAGCCAATAAACAGCAAATGGCATTAAAAGTTGTGTAATTGTTTATCTTACGAAAACCTGTTTTTTAAAAGTGGGATTATAATGTGTGGTACTGGTATGAGCGCCCAGCAGCAGTTTTTTAAACACTTTTGTACCACCAGTGGGTTTGCTGACCAAAAATATCAAGCCAGCAGTGGTCCTGCGGCCAATGAGCCCTGATGGGAGGTTTGTTTGATCCAATTTACCTGTTAATCACTAGGTTTTGTGAATGTGTTTGATTAATTTTCAAGCTGTGCTGGACATGGATCCCTCAGGCAGAGATTTGGACACCCCTGGGCTGGAGGATGGATGCGGATGAAACTACAGTTATTTGTAGTTTAGGTGTACAGTACAACAATTTGAAACGTATTGTGAATAAACTGCAACTATAGAATTCTATCATTTTCTTTTACTCAGTAAGTCAGGGCTCAAATTTTTGCTATTCCCTTAAAGTTTGTAATTTGAAGAGGCAGGGCAGACTCTGCTAATGTTGACAGGCTTATTTAAGAACAATGAAATATGCATATGACTGTAATATCCAAGTCCTGTGTGTCTCCACAGGAAAAAGAGGAGACTGAGAAACTGTGGAAGAAAACCAGCAATAGATGTGTCCAGAATGATGCAAAATGTTTGAGAATACCCTCTGTTGTCTAGTTAATAATATTTAAATTTTAGTCTTAAAACCTGTTACTTTAAATAACATTGGCTTGATATGAAAAATAATTCCAAACTGTTTTTTTTTGTTTTCCCATTAGCATCAAATAACATTCATAAGCCATTAGCATCAGTCACCACTAGAGCTAGGCCAGGGTAATTTTGAAATTGCCCTTAGTGTCATAAGCAAGGATTCGACTACCGTGGATGAGGAGCTTCTGCAGGACCATCAGTTTAGATGGAAAATCATCAAGGACACCACTGACTTTGTGAATGATATCAGTGGGTGGCTAAACACATGCTCACCAATGTAAGTGCTTTAAAGCCAACCACCCCAGGCACCAGCAAACTTCTGTCATCAACATCCACTCTATGGTCGGGTGCTGGGCTTCTTTTAAGCATAATGTTCTTCTTTGAAATGTCATTGTGTGGTGTCCTCAAGAGAAGGGGCATTTAATGCAATCAAGTATTGCGAACTGGATTGTCAAAGTTGTTTAGCAAATGTATGATGCTGTATCACCTCTCAGTCGCAAATGCAATATTGTTCCTAAGTTGAACAGAGAGGAATTTGATGTGAAATAGAGAAACTGCCCTAGAGTTAGGATTGTTCATGATGGTGAATGGGAACAGGTGTCTGAAACAATAAATGCCTCTAAAAGCTACATCTTCAGAGACAGTCGGTAAAAAATCTGAGAGTTTGAGTTAAGCTTTTGGCTAAAAACATTTCAGTCATATTTTCAGTCAGAAACTTTTTTTTTTTCAGATTTACCACCGTTTTACCAATGTACAGTAAACCCCCAGTTTTACGTGGATCAGTTGTAATGCAGATTTTTTTTTAGAACTATATTGAGCTGTATAATACACTGAAAAGTTGAAGAAGAAAGAAGAAGAAGAAGAAGCTGCTGCAGCATGTAGCATGACTGCTCCTTGTCTTGTCCTCATATTTTAGTATTTTAAACCTCCTGATTTTCAACAGTTATCTCAGTTTATTTAGTATTAGTAAGCTGTGCTCTGTCTAAACATGTGGGTATAGAGAGTTATTTCAACCTTTCTTTTGTGTACGAGCCTTTACACACCGCTAACGCTAACAGCACCAAGGGAAAAATAAACAACATGCTCCGATTGGCTACTTTCAAACCTTCCGCCTCTGTATGTGTGTGGGTTTCTGCGAAAAAAATTATTAATTTGGTTCTCAAAAAAAAATCTGCGTGGGACTGCAACTGCTACTGCTGATCCACGTATTTAAGTGGGGGGTTACGGTACACCTTTGTACACACCATCTTACAATTTCATACACAGCATTGTACATCTACACACCTTCATACACACCAATACTTATCCACATACCATCATACAGCTACACACCTTCACAAACACCAACATACATCTACACCGTTACATACGTACACCTTCAACACACCATTATAAACCATCAAATACGTCGTACCGATGTTTATTATATCCACTACAGTGAGATTTGTAATAATCTTACAGGACTACTGAAATCTCACCGACCGTAGAAGGCATGAGGAAGCCGGTGGCTCAGGCTGAGGTTAAGTGCAGGTTAGGCCGAGGTTATGCTGATGCTAGGCCCGGGTTTTTCCCCCCCAAGGTGATGCCAGCATGAATAGCAGAGTGCAGGAGTTAATAACAGACTGCCGGCTGAGGACGGGAGATACACTGAGGCCTCTTTATGGAGTCTCAACAGGCTCTCTGTGCCCACACGGCACAATGGAAACGGTGACTAGCGCCATTCAGTCCACGGGACTGACTCTGGCTCTGCCTCTGACTAACTTTGTTTGGGACTGTTGTTGTTGCAGAGGCTCGCCTGGAGCTGCCTTATTACAACAGCTAATCACTCACATCTGGAGCTTTGCAAAAAAAAATGGGGGCGGGTGGGAAGGACCGCAGGGAAAGAAAGGGAAAAGGAGAGAGGGAGAGAGGGATTCTAGTGCCGGACACACACGCGCACAGAAAAAGAATGAGGAGCTAGAAAAGAAAGAAAAGGAGAATAATAAAAAGGCTGAGAAGAATTAAATGCAAAACAATCCCCTGATTTGGACGGTTAACAGTCCGACCAGCATGGTCCCAGCTTTGGTTGATAGTGCTGAGGGCTGCGTTGTCCTAGCCTCCACATGACCCACAGCTTGAGGCTTTTGCCTTGAGTGAATGTGATATTCATCACACCCCCAGATGGACTGGACATGGTTTGGGATGGGAGGCCTTGGGACTGCCATGCTTTTGGAGAGGAGCTACTCTGGCTGGCTGGCTGATCAGGCCCTGTTGAGGGTGAGCCTTGAAGTCTGACTCTTGCTAGAAAAACATGGGAGGAAACAGACTAAAGCAGAGATAGCTTTCTAAGCAAGAGTGCTGACCTGCCATCAGCTCTGTCTTTCATGGCCTACATCCTTCATATCCTCCACAGCTCCACAGCTTATCCCACATTAGTTCTCACACTGAAACACATGCTGGGGCTTTATCTCTTAATGCACTACATCAATATGTCCCAAATACCATACTGCGACTACATTACAATTTCTTACTCTGCAATAGTTTGAGAGCACATAACTACATTCATCTTTTTGATATAAAATAGCTCATAGCAGCACATGAGAAACTGAGCTGCAAAAACCAGCCTGTTTTAAATTCACTAGTTTTGTGAATCTGACTATTCACTAGTGAATCGGTGTATCTGGCTATTGAGCATACAATCTAGTTCTGCTCATACACTTGAGGTTATAAGAAAAGTTAAATCCAAGGGGAAAAAGAGAGGTCAGAATATTAACAAGCAACACAAAACCACAAACGTCATAAGGGGAACTCAGGAGAAACAAAATACAAGAACATGGGACCTTTTTTTGAGAAGCTAGACTAGTCACATCTGTGAACATCTTGATTTATTAAACCACCTGGTAGGGCTGGGCGATTAATCGAAAAGTAATCGACATTCAGAACAAACCTATAATCGATAAAAAAAATTCCAGGTCGATTATTTCGATTACTTTCCCTTTAAAAACACTACCGCGTGTGGAGTCACGTGACCCCGCTCCGTTA
>JBBPDB010000019.1:15433852-15456445 GCA_037974465.1 Brachypetersius altus
TTTGTATTGCACTGCTGCACATAAGTATTTGAACACCTGAGAAAATCAGTGTTAATATTTGGTACAGAAGCCTTTGTACAATTACAGAGGTCAAACGTTTCCTGTAAACGGCATAATGTTCTACAGACAGTGACGTTTGAAACTGTGGTCCCAGCTCTCTTCATGTAATTGACCAGATCCTCTGGGTTGTAAGGGTTGATTCCTCACCTTTCTTATCATCAGTGATACCCCACGACGTGAGATCTTGCCTGGCGACCCAGTCCGAAGGAGACTGACAGTCGTCTTTAGTCGTCTTCCATTTTCTGACAATTGCTCCAACAGTTGATCTATTTTCACCAAGCTGCTTGGCAATTGCCCCGTAGCCCAGTCCAGCCTTGTGGAGGTCCACAATTTTGTCCCATTGTAGTATTTGGAGTCTGGCTGACCGTGGGGTGGGCAAGTGTCTTTAAAGAGCTCAGACAGGTGCTACTACTTAGGATTACTAAGTGGAGTATAGGTGAACTTCTTAAAGGCAGAGTGACAGGTCTTTGAGAGAATTCTTGCTGACCGCCCAAACGCCCTGCGCTTTATGGCAATGATGTCTCGAGCCGAGATGCCACGCCAAGATATATTAAATGTATTATTATTACACTAGAACTCAGAATTATATGTATATATATGTATATATATATATATACATACATATATACATACATACATACACATATATACATATATAACTTTGTACTGTCCACTTTCTGCCCTGACAAAGCAGATTTCCCACTAATGGGACTAATAATCTTAACTTTGTCTTTTTTTATCTTAACTTTTTATCTTTTATATTGTAACCCCTAAATATGCAACGAAATATGCTACCAAAACTTAGCTTAAAATATTACCCTTAATACCGATATTAGCCGTATATAGACTGTAGTTAGTCATGCAAGCACGTTTTTTTTGGTATGCACTGTCATTTTCTTTGGTATAAGCAGGCTAAATACAGTAATATTTAATTACATTTACAGTAATAAAAATACAGGGTTTTAAGGTTCCCATGACATGCTAATTTCTGCTTTTATATAAGTCTTAGTGTTCCCCTAATACTGTATCTGAAGTCTCTTTTCAGCCTTGGTGCAGAATTACAAAGACTTGCCATTTCAGGGTTTACACCACCCTGAAAGGTACTTACAAAGCATTCTCCCTCCCCTACCTCGGCGCTTCTGACCAACACCTTCTTCGCTCGCTTTGAAGTGAAAAACAGCACCACTGTAAAAAAGAGCCCACCCCCTCCTGGTGACCAGGTGATGATTCTGTCCCCAGACAGTGTGAGGAGATCCCTCAGCAGGATCAATGCACGCAAAGCTCCGGGTCCTTACAACATTCCTGGTCATGCGCTGAGAGACTGTGCAGTGGAACTCACTGATGTCCTCACAGACATCTTCAACATCTCTCTCAACCAGGCTGTCGTCCCGACCACCATCATTCCGGTCCCAAAAAAGTCATCTCCCTCCTGCTTTAATGACTACCGTCCTGTTGCACTAACTCCCATCCTCATGGAGTGCTTTGAACGGCTAGTCATGCAGCACATCAAGACTGTCCTGCCCCCCTCCCTGAACCCCTTCCAGTTTCCGTATCGGCCCAACCGCTCAACCGATGACGCCATCTCCACTGCACTCCACACAGCACTCACACATCTGGACAAAAAAGTCTCATATGTCCATATCCTGTTCATAGACTTCAGTTCAGCATTTAACACTACAATCCCCCAACAGCTCACTCAAAAACTGGTCCAGCTGGGGCTCAATACCTCAGTGTGTAACTGGCTGTTGGATTTCCTTACCAGAAGACCACAAACAGTACGGGTCAGCTGCAACACCTCCAGCACCATCATTCTCAACACGGGGGCCCCTCAAGGATGTGTGCTGAGCCCCCTCCTCTTCACTCTGCTGACCCACGACTGTACTCCGTCACACAGCTCCAACCTCTTCATCAAGTTTGCAGATGACACGACTGTGGTGGGTCTCATTAGCAAAGGGGATGAGACCGACTACAGAAGCGAGGTGAGCCGCCTGGCCGGGTGGTGCAGAGACAACAATCTCTCTCTGAACGTGGAGAAAACGAAGGAGATTGTTGTTGATTTCAGGAGAGCGCACACTCAGCATGCTCCTCTGACCATCAACGGTGCGTCTGTGGAGAGAGTGAGCAGCACCAAGTTCCTGGGTGTGCACATCACTGAGGATCTCTCCTGGACGAACAACACCACTGCACTGGCCAAGAAATCACAGCAGCATCTCTACTTCCACCGCAAACTGAGAAGAGCAGGAGCATGTACTCCTTCTACAGAGACACCATCGAGAGCATCCTGACGAGCTGCATCACTGTGTGGTTTGGAGCCTGTAAGGCGTCCTGCCATAAAACTCTCCAACGTATAGTCAGAGCAGCTGAGAGGATCATTGGTGTCCCTCTCTCCTCCCTCCAGGACATCTACAGCACCCGTCTCAAAAAGCCCTCTGCATAGCAGTTGATCCCTTCCACCGTATGCAAAGCTTCTTCAGTCTGCTGCCATCAGGGAGGAGACTGCGGAGTCTCCAGGCCAGGACCAGCAGACTGAAGGACAGACAGCTTCTTCCATCAGGCTGTCAGGAAGCTCAACTCTCTCCCGGCTCTGCCCCCACCCCCTTCTTCTGCCCCACAAACTTCCTGAACAGGGACTCACACACATACACAAAACACTCACGCACTTACACTTACACACACACACACACACACACAAACACACACACACACACCGGCACCAGTCACTTTGGGTAGTATTGCTGCTCTGCTAACTACCTCTTACTACTACCCAATTATTACTACCCTCAGTCTACCTCTAAAGACTTTTGTCTGTTATAACTAGGTCACTTTACTACAATCTTGCTCTTTTTGCACCATATTTTTATAGATTATATGTATAATTGTACTTATTTGTATTTTTAGCATTTTTATTTAATGTTATGTGTATGTACCTGGGGTTTGAGAGTAATGTAATTTCAGTTCTCTGTATGTCCAGTGCATATGCCAGAATTGACAATAAATTTGACTTTATTTTTATCAAGAAACGGCTATAAAATCTAGCTATGTGACAGTTAAGAGAACACATAAGAGTGTTTTGCCCCTATACACTCCGAGAAGTGCTGGTAAGAGAGCTAGACATTTCACAGTTTGCAGAAGATTGTAGCATTCTGGGGTCCCCATGTTTCAAAAGTACACTTATACTGTATACCACTGTATATGCCAGCAGACTGCATGGTTTCTCTAAACAGTCTGTGAGCCTCTCTTTACCCAAACTGATCAGTGGTCAGAGCCCCCACAGGGCCACCAGTGAATGGGTTATTATTAATGTTTTTTAATTAACTGTTTTATTTATAAAAACTAAGATCACATGATGAAAAACAATAACATATCAGTGACCACCTGTCACGGTCTGGCCAGCGGCCACGTTAATCCCCCTGCCTTTTAGTTCCATTCTGTTTACTTTAGTTCCCCATGTATGTGTCTTGTGTTCTCTGTTGCTGTTTATGCTTTGTTTACTTCCTGGCCCGTGTGTTTCATGTCCGTGTGTTCTGTTCCCTTGTATCACGTGCCCGGTTCCCCATGTGTGTCCTATTGTGTTAATCAGCCCCCACCTGTGTCGCATGTATGTCTGTGTATATAATCCCACGTTTAGTTCTGTCCCCTGTCGGTTCTTTGTCTTATGGAGCTTGTGTTTTTGCCCTGTCTCCCTCACGTCTGAAACCTGTAGTCTTTATTTTGAGCCCACATGCTCTTTGTTTTCTTTTCTGAATAAACACCAAGTCATCAAGGAGTTCTGGTTTCCAGCTCATGATTTCCAAGATAGCTCTCGGTCCCGGGGGCCTAGCCCTCGCCGCCGTGACACCACCCCATCCCAGCCTACCCCCTGTTTAAAATGAAATTAAAGTGTTCTGGGAGCGTATTTGGGGGCATATTACGGTTTACACTATTAAAATTGGCATTTTTTTTACCAAAAGACAGCAACGCGTTTTTTCAATATACACGGGTGCTCTTGGAACGCAACTGTGTACTTAAACATTTCCTGCTCATAATTTTCATTACCTGATATTAATCTTCCTCACTTTCAGTGACAAACACACACAGGTGTACACACAAGCATTCACCGGTGTACAAACAGGTGCTCACAGACACACACTTGATCTGCTGATGCTTCAAAACATATTTTGTAATATAAGTTCTGTGTGCTGATCAATAACATTTATCATTTAGTATTCACTGTGATTCATACAGAGGTTGGTTGTTGCTGCAGTTTCCCTGCTGCAGTTCCTTCTTTTGCTTTTTCTTTTTGTCAGCAGGTATGGAAGCAGATTATCTGTTTGTTTGTTTTCTCTCTCTCTCTCTCTCTCTCTCTCTCTCTCTCTCTCTCTCTCTCTCTCTCTCTATGCCCCCCCCCCTCTGTCTTGTCTGTCATATTATGCTTAAATAAAAAGATATACAAATGTATATTAATTAATTCATTAAAAATGAAAAACTTTCAAGAATAAAAACTTTAGAAGAACTGGTGACACAAAATTTGAAAGACCAAGAAAAAGTCACTGCAAATATTCTTATAGACTAAGCAAGTATGCATAAAATAGAATTGGCAAGGACCTACAGAAAGATTTGGCTGTCACAGGAATAGTGAATAACTGTAGCTGAAAAAACTTCATGGAAAATGTATCAAAAGGTAACGTTTACTGTGATATTTAAAAAAAAAATACTCAATACTCAAACCAGAGTAAAAACACTGTCGTGGTGCTGGCTGTGGGGCCAGCACTCGGAGCTACCTCTTTGAAGGGAGCAGGAACAGACAGGCAGGCAGGAATCCATGAAAGGGGTTTTTATTAAAGCAAAATAAGGGGGAAAAGCAAATAGGTACGATGGCCTCCAAAAACAGGATAAACAGGGAACAGGGCAGAAAACAGGCAAGGTAGGGAGAGGGTACATGAGGCGAAGAACACACGAGGAACACAGGACAGAGACTGACTTATATACACAGGATAACACAAGGCAGGTGGGATACAATCAGGGAACACACAGACAGCTGACGACCATGACGTAACACAATACACAGACAGGAACACGGGGGACCCCTAGTGGGTCTGCTGGGAAACAGGGACAGAGACACAGGGCAAACAGGAAGCATGTAAACAGGGCATGGTCACACACATGGGGAACAGGGGGCTGGACGCAGACTGGGCAGGGATGAGGGCCAGACAGGAACATGGAGGTGAAACAAACACAGTTAGACTGGGGCAGGGCTGAGACAAAGGGGGCAAGGAACACAGAGCAGGCAGGGAGTCATGAAGGGGGACAGGGAAACAGAACAAGGTAAACACATTAACTCAGGACTAAGCATGATCCGGTATAACAACAGAAAAGAAAAGAAAATCCGGGCTACGTCCTGGCTACGCCAGTCCGGACCGTGACAAACACACATTATAATCAACCAATCAATACCAGATTAAGAGTTTGGCTAACTGCCAAAGGGGTAATTACGTACTATTTGACTAAAATACCATTAATATGCATTAATATCTGTAAACACACATCTCATGTTTAAGATTGTTAGAAAGTCAGTGATGAATACCTCGAGCAGGGCTTCACAAATGTATACTGTAGCTGTATAGTGGCTACCATGTATCTAGAGTACATGAAAACTGCAGCTGAATTTGTGTATACTATTCTGTTCAAATCCTTGCTAAGGCCTAATTGCTTTTTGACACTTGAGAGGTAATGATAAAATTAATGCCATGGTACATTACAGCAGCTCTGTTTCCTTTAGTTACTAATTATAGTGTTTATCATGCAGGAAATATTCTTCAGTCATTAGAAACTTCTATTCCTCCCATTGCTCTTCATACAGAGGGTTTGAATAACTCGAGAGCCCAAAGCTCAGGCTGTGACAAATGTGAAAGGCTGTGTGGACACCACACTGGCTAAAAACACTGGAAGAAGTTTATAACATGATGGGATTCTTTATCAATCTCTTTGAAGTCAAACTCTGACATAAATGTGTTTCTTCATTTTAATGCAATACATAAGATGTCAGCAATCTGTAATAAGTGCCACATAGGTACAGGATATAGTTGCCACCCTCCTAACAAATGTGTCAACAGGGAAAAGTGAAATTGAAACTGTAGTCTGTAGTTAATCTTTTAATAACCATATTTCTTTCAGTAAGTTGTTGGCTATGTGGAACACGCGTCTAATATGTCAAACTGTTTGTGTAGAACTGTGGGATTATTTTGGAGATTATTAAACTGTAGAACTGTGGGATATTAAACTTGTATCTGGTTCAGAGGACAGACACACAGAACAATGGGATTTTTGTGAAGATTAGCCAGATTAATCCAGTTAATATAGACAATGGGATTATTTAGAGATTAAATAGGCAATACAGAAAAAAAATTTGGACGCTGCTTGGAAGTAAGGGGTTTTCGGAATGCCCCGCTTTTTGCGGGGGTTACGTTCTAGGGGTACATTACATTAGCAGTTAGCATTAGTAGCATGAAAAGACTCGTACACAAAAGAAACGTTGAAATAACTCTCTCTACCTGCATGTTTAGACAGGGCACAGCTTACTAATACTAAATAAACTGAGATAACTGTGGAACATTTTTTGGGGGGGTTAAAACAAAAATATGAGGACAGGACACGTAGCAGTCATGCTACATGCTGCAGCAGCTTCTTCTTCTGCTTTTTATGGCGGTTGACAACTTTTCAGTGTATTACTGCCACCGCTGGACTGGTGGCGGTATTACAGTTTGGTTCTAAGAAAAATTCATGTTACACTGAATCAGCGAATACTGATCCGCGTAAAACTGAGTGGATACTGTCTTTCAGTATGAATAAAGATGTTTGCAGGTATGATTAGAAGGACAGATTGTAAGAAACTCTGAGATTATTTTCCACGTAATCAATCCAGTTAATTTTCCAGTGAATTGATCCAGTTAATATAGATGATGTGATTATTTCAGTGATTATTTAGACTGTTTTAGGTCTGGTCAGCAGGATTTAAGTCTGGCTGGCAGAACAGTTGGTGTAACACAATGATATTATTTGGGAGATCAATAAAAAATGTTTAGCAGGAATGTTGGTGCAGAACTGTAAAACTGCTCTGTTTGGGTCTGGTTAGGAGGATGGTTGGTACAGAACTATCATATTATTTCAGATATTTATAAATATCTATATATGACCAGAGCGGTTTGCATAGAACTAAGGAGTCATTTTGGAGATTAACAGAGGTCGAGCTAGTGGACAGAAAGATATAAGAGAGACAGATACGCAAAAGCAAGCAGAGTTTAGGAAAAACTATGAATCAAGGCCTTCTGTAAAACAGTCAAAGCAAAAACAGTGATCATGCGCACACTCATTATTTTCATTTTATCGTTTATCATATCATTTTAGCACATAGGACATATTCATATTCAGTTAACATGAAGTATTCATACATTTTAGAAGCACTGAGTGTTCTAGAGCTGGGAGACTGTATCTGGGAGACGAATTGTGTAAAAAGCATGAATGAAAGAAAGAAATCACTGCTGTGAGAATGACACAGCATACAAAAACGGTACAGCAATTTGTTTCTCAATGTAGACTTTAAAAACGTCATGGAAATGTAGTCAGGTCAACCTACCACTGGAACATTCAATTGCTGCTATTAAACAGAAGCAATTTCAAAACTGCCTGCTTTCAATGACCCTCTCGTGCGTAAAGCGTGAGTTTCTCATGCCGACGAATAAGGCCCAAGCATTATTTTTACAGCACAAAGAATAATGGAGCAATCAGATGTAATACTGTACATTTCAGATCAAATTACTGGAAATTGGAGTCTTGAATTGGCATGATTGTGAAGATAGAATTCCACTGCAATGCAGCCATTACCCTGTGTTAGCAGCTAAAGTGAGTGATGTTGGGAAAAAGGACCACGTTTGCCTTTAGACAGAAAGTTGCCAGAAAAGTTAATATATTTAGGAGGTTTGTCCATTATCTACAATGACCGGCTCCTTAATAAAAATGGCTTGCAAGTTCCCATAACTGTGGTGGTGCACAGTTATGGTCAGGGCACACTGACCCAAAGAATGCCAATCCTAATACAGGCCTTTTGGATGCTTGAAACTCCTAAAAGAAATGAACAAATGTGAATGGAAGAGAGCACACTAGAATACGCGAGGTGTTCTTTTCTGCAGTCTTGCAATACTAATTTAGTTTATTCTAAACTTTCACAGGTATTTAATATTATGTCGAGGTTGTGTTGTGAGTCAGAATTGTGAGTTGAGTCAGTTAAGTGGGTAAGTCCGAGTCAATCATAAAAGTTGAGTCCAGGTTGAATTGCGAGTCAATTGTGAGTCTGACTTGAGTCCCAAGTCAAGTAATCAATGCAAATTGAGTTCAAGTTCCTAACAGGGGCTTCCTGTCTTTGTTTCTAAATGTATCTACACTTCCGTTTAACACTGGAACTGCCAACATTCCAGTCATTTTGACCCCCCTGCTACAAAAGCATCAGCGATGCTAAGATGTAATTTCTAGAAGCTGTGAAGTGGCTCAATCTTCTTTTTTAAATAATAAAGGAGACTCGACAAAATAAGCATTTAAAATATATATTTTTGTCTTAAATTTTGCAACCGAGAGCGGCAGGAGGGGCTGCATATGGTGAGCTTAATGGTGGGGGGGTTTCTAGGTATAAATGGTCGTATTCTTTTTATCACACGTTTACCAAAATCCACAAGATGATTAATAATAAAGCCATTTTAGGAAAAGTCGTGAAGATGTCGGGGTTTTATTTTAACAGAACTACATGCATCTGAAAATGCCAGGTGGTAAATATGACCCCCTTGGTTGTTCTAGAAGCAGCAGCTGTAATGATGAGGCAAAAAACCACCCCAAACCAACAAACGAAAACAAAACTTTACTGTTGTTTAGCATATATTCCATCCCTGACTGCTCATAGCGTTTCTAATACAATAATTCCCTTCAGAAATCCAACCTGAAAAAGGAATCAGGTTCAGGCAGAGACGGGCTTAGTTGGATCGCATCCAGAAGACTCTCTCTTAAAAGTCCTACTCTGTAAAGCGCAGTTACCAGACTTTCCAGGAGCTTCGCTCGGTGCATTGATATGAGATCAAAGTCTCCATAAACAGCAGGCAAACTGACATTATGCTCAGATCAGCATGCACCAAGTCAGCTCGGCAAGAGGCTGTAAACCATTACAGGTCCCTTCAATGCACATCTTGAAAAGATGAATACATTCCACTTTTTACGGAATGTCTCCGAACCGAACTGCACTCTCCCCCTTGCAGTCTCCTCATTAGTGCTGAGCCTCATTCAAAACCTGTTAATGAGCACATAGCACATCTACCCTGAGAAACAGAGGCTTTATTCTTAGCTTTGGATGTTCTCTCTCCTTCCAGTGCGTGGCTGAGGCTGTTATACAGTACTCTATTATGGGTTTCTGACTCCAGGCTTGAAAAAAAAAAGATCTTCTGAAACAGCATTTTTCTCTCACAGAATACGACAACAAAATGTCACAAATAAGAGGCTTTGCTGAGTCCTAAAAGGGACGACTGCTGTAGTGCGTGCGCTGGCTTGGTGTGAAGTACGAGTCGGCTCGTGTTTACTTCTGTTATTCACCTCAGGCCAGCGAGTCGGCGTGAAACAATTTAAAAAGTTTACATATGCCTAATATGCCGTGTCGGAACCAGAGGCTGGTATGGTAGCCTAAAACCACAGGCAAATAAAAGTGTTTGTACTTCAGAGAGATAATGCATCAAGTGCAAGTAAATGAGACTAACAGAAAACAACTGGAGCAGCAGTGAAAACTGCAGCACCGAAGAATTGAATATCTATTAATACTTGAATTGAATGTCAGTTTTATCCTGGATGATCCTGGTGTGATGGTTGGTGCTGATTCCTAACAGGGTTTGACTGCCTTCTCCTCATGGATGCGTTTCCTCTCACGTATAGACATGCGTGAATTGCTAAGCTAAACCAGTGATGAACGGGTGATCAGTCCAGGACATTTATTTGCCCTGTGCCCTGTGACTGTTGGGAGAGGCTCCAGTACACCCTGCTTAAGGATAAGTGGTTCAGAAGATGGATGGATGAACCCTCCATAGCTGTGTGCTGCCGATAGCATGTAATGAGATTGCAGCCTCCACCTGTTTAACCCCAAAACTAACTTTCTTGTACATGCGGACCAGCATTCGCGGATTCAGTCCAGCGGTGGCGGTAATGCACTGAAAAGTTGTCAGCCGTCAGAAAAAGAAAAAGAAAAAGCAGAAGAAGAAGAAGCTGCTGCAGCATGTAGCGTGACTGCTCCATGTCTTGTCCTCATATTTTAGCAGGGCTCTCACACGAACCACAAACACCTAACCAGTGGGGGATTACTGTATATAACAAAAAATAAACATATCCTTTCGGCTGCTCTAAACTGTCCTCTCCTGAATCATTTTGCCGTGTATTTCCCATTTTGAGTGTGGACCTGGTGGATCTTACTATAAGAACATGTGACTCTAAGTGTGCAGAAGAAAAACTGCTTAACATAATGAAAGTAGAGAGTAAGGACCAAGGAAAGGGAACTGCCTTAAGTCAAATTGCCTTAAAAATGTGTCAGAGAAAATTTGTGTAATCATGGCACAAATTTTGGCCAGAAAGGGACTCAACACAGCGAAACAAACACGAAAGAAAACAAGTAGCAAAACACACAGCAGACTCCTAAACTGACTTCTAGATACTAAAGCTCAGGTCACGTATAAAAAAGACGTGTAACTTTTATTGTCCATAAAATAATTGGTTAAATAAGTGGTTTTATAGCATATATATGTATATAGTTTACAATACCCCCTCAGAAGCCCTGTACCTCCGACCTCAGAGGTTTACAATGCATCTTGGGTAATCTGATCACAAGTGGACAGCTCTGGGTAAAACAGTACACACCTGTAGAGTAGGCGTGTCCTGGTCATGGATACATTCATGTACACATGGCTTAAAGATTGTGGTCATATGCAGCCCAGACCACCATCTCACCTGTATTTAGAGTGTCCACTTGATATTAAGTCCCTGTTGTGAATGGGGCCAGACATGTTTTATATGGATGATGGAAATAGGACACTAAATCGGACAATACATTATTTGTCTTCCTACTGTAATGCAGTGCAATCAATTATGTTGATTAACAGTTTAAAAAAATCCTCCCACTTTCGAAACAAATAAAAACAAAACGTATCTATCATCTGGACGGCTTGTCGCAAAAGACCGCGGCTTTGAAGTTTTTCACAGCTCTTCTGTCTTTTCCCTGGAGAACACAGCCCACAAGGAGAGTGTCTGTTCCACGCTCCTCTGGGACGCATTCTCAACTTAAAGTGATGTATTGTTTGAAGTGAGGTGTAGACACAGATTTTTGCCATTTCTTAACTTGACACCCCCGAGCCCAATTGTGATGTAGTGGCGTCTCTTCCGGAGCCCTCCATTACACTATTTCATATTTCACTCCTGACATACTGTCTCAATAAGGCTGTAATGGTCTCTGCCATTATGACAAAGTGGCTTTCCCCACTTTTGCCATTTGTGGAGAAATTTTCATGGTGTCATAGTCTAATTTGCCACTTCTCACGCGTCCTCATTGCCGCAATGCTATTTCAAAACAAGTCCCATCTGGCTCTTCCTCCCAACAATATCGCCCAATGAACTTTCATTTCCTCTGCTGTTAAGCAGAAATGAGACTGGCCTCAATCACAGGTGGGAGGCGAATCTAATTGACTCATGTCTACCCCTCGCTACATCTGCTACACCTGAGCTCCTTTCACCCTGTTTATCATCACATTTCATTCCCTCTCCAGGTACAATGCAAGCCAATACATCTCAGACTGTCACATCCACTCATTCAACCTGTCTGATTGCAAAGAGGCCTGTCGTTGGATTTCAGCAAAATATGTCACTTTGATGTGACATGCCTGTGTGTCCTGGGCTGGAAGAAATGAAGTCGTGGTTTGGTAAATATGAAATTTTCTCACTGGAATTAATTTGATCAAAGTCCATGTGTTGATCCACATACTGTGTAGAGGCTTGACGCATAGACAGGGAAGGGTTTGACAGTGCCCACAAATACACTACACCATTATTATTGTTATTATTTGCAAAATGTGCGAATAATTATGCAGCTGACTGAGAATAAACAACACATATCTGTTGATTTAGTCATAGAGAGGAGCTCATTTTTCTCAAGACCTGCTTGTGAGACTGAGTAACTTCACTATTTTGACACGCTGTGTCGCATAACACTAGAATGTTGAAGAGCGTGACTTGACAGCTCTCACTATACAGACACAAACACAGGCTTATATAATGTGTTTTGGCAGAGAGCGCATGCGTGATTTAGTGTGGTGTGTTCGCGGCTGCGGTCTGAGAGGGCAGGGGCCCCCAGCGTCTGCCTTTGATCTCTGATGCAGAAGACAGTGCTGTTCCAGGAGAATCAGGACTCTGAAGGTCTGTGATGGACAAGCCAGGCATTGTCCTCACTTTATGCAGCAAGCTCCACAGACAGACTTCATTAGAGGAAAGAGAATCTCTCCACGGAAACAAATATTCACAACGTAGGGCAGCTTATTGGTGCACTCTAGACTGCAGGATTGGATAAGCTGTAAATAATGAGTACTTTCTAAGGAAATAAGTCTAATTTAAGGAATCTGGATCTCTGCAGCTCATTCTGAATATACAAAGTGCATAGTGCCTCTACACCACTGTGATACAGTCAGACTGACTGCTGTAATTTAGAATGGTTCTCTTTTGACTGCCATCTGTGAGAACCTGTAAAGAGAGAGAGAAAGAGAGAGATAGAAAGAGAGACAGACAGAGAGACAGAGAGTGATAGAGAGAAAGAAAGGGAGAGAGAGAGGGAGAGAGATTTTAGATTTTTAAAACACCCTTTATTTAACTATAGACAGCTCAGACCACATTCATGACACTGAAGAAAAAAAGAATACATAAATATACATTATACAGTAATAAATAAATAAAAACAATTAAATACATAAAAACAACGTTTTATTAAAACATATTAAATGTAAAAAATCAATGCATTTGTGACAACAGAGCACAGAGCTTGATTACAGCACCAGATATCCACAAAAGGGCCAAAGTCCTGCATTAATTCATAAAAACGAAAGTGGATATGCACCCTGGATTTGACCAGAACAGTAAACACCTGTACAACATCGTACTCTTGTTGGTGAGCAACCTTGTTTCGCCTGCTAACATAAATGCCCATTTTGGCTCGGCCCATTATAAAGTTTAATAGTTTGCAGACATTTTGCTGCCGTCGAACTAAAAATAAAATCCTTCTCAGAAAAGGCTCTGTTAAAACACTCACACAGGGACTGCAAGCAATCAAACAAGGGTTTGATTCTTACACACTGCAGAAAAGTGCGGAAGACGGTTTCTCTTTGACCACAGAAAGGACAGCAATGATTAACCTCTGGGTTTAAAATCGAAACAAAGGCATTGACCGCTATCGCACCATGTAAAAGTCTCCATTGCAAGTCGCCCACTCGTTTTGCCAATGGTGGTTTATAAAAGACCTTCCATTCAGGTTTCACATCATGACTCAAACCCAGAACTGATCGCCAAGGCGTGTCAGTTCTACCACTCAAAACTCCCTTATTAAAAATTGAACACAGGCATGATACAAACATTTACCATAAACAAACTTTAAGAGCAAGTCTTTTGATTTACCAGGGTCCAGCAAAGGGCCTGTCCCTTCTCCCAGATCAGCTGAGATGATTAAGCTGGGAAAAGAGTCTGTAGTGTCAATCACACCTGCACAGTACTGTTCCAACAGTCTCAGCTCCTCCAGAGAAAAAGTGGACCGCCACCCGTCAAGAAGGCGGGCAACAGTGCGAGTTGACTTGATGTGAAGGTGATCTGCCACCCTTCTTGCATCTCCAAAGTTTGGTCCAGTGAGCTCAAGAATGTCTTTTAAAGGCCTGCATCAGAAAAAGTCTGCCTAAAAGCAGGAGATCCGTAACACGCCACGCTACAGCACATCTTGCTTCCCAGGGGCTCCTGCAAAACCAGTACAGGGAGGTTTCGGAGTCATTTTTCTGTACATTAAAAAGAGTCCATACTCTTAAAAGGTTCTGGTAAAAAGGTGGGAGTCCAGAGATAAAAGTGTGACACAGTTCCATCAGGAAAAGGGTCTTATCCAGGCCCAAGCCCCCATAAGTCCTCAGAATTCCGCAGCTAGCCGATCTCCAGGCTGCATCGGAAGGTCTGGTCAAGAGCCTCTACACAAACCGCAGACGAAAAGCTCGACTTTGTAAATGGATAAGACCCTGCCCACCCACTTCCTTAGGCAGGAACAGGATCGACTGTGGTACCCAGTGTAGTTTGTCCCAGAGGAAGTTCACCAGTAGCGCTTGCAATTCACGCAACAGACTCGGAGGAGGGTCAATGCAGGCCAGTCTGTGCCAAAAGGAAGCTGCTACTATGTTGTTAACAACAAGAACACGCCCTCTGTACGTCATTTTTCTCAAGAACTCCTTCCCAGTTCCTGCGTACTGTCGTGTCATAACCTAAAAATACACCTAAATATTTAAAACCACCTTTCTTCCATTGCAACCCTTCTGGAAGGTCAGGCACACCTTCTGCCCAGGACCCAAACAATAGAGCCTCACTTTTCAACCAATTTACTTTTGCTGGAGAGAGAGCTTCAAAGTCCTTAATTATATTAGATGACTGTATAACATCACCACTGTCACCAATGAGAATCATTACATCATCAGTCATTACCGACAGGCATGTGGAGGTTGGGCAGTGTGGAAAGGCCACACCCTTTAAACTTCGTCTCAACTTGTGTAAAAGAGGCTCTATTGCGAGAGCATATAACATCCCGGACAGAGGACAGCCTTGTCTAATGCCTCTGGTGACATTAATCTCCACATCACAGTACAGAACCCTAAGCTTGTCAATAAAATCTAAAACCAAAAGCTGCCAGAACACTCCACAAATACCGATGCTCCACCCGGTCAAATCAGGCCCATGTTGAGATCCAGAAGCTTTGCAATGTCTAAAACATCTCTCACGGCAGAGATGTTGTCACGATTGAGCATATTTGGAACACAGTATGTCTGATCCGAGTGAATGATGTGCTCTAAAACTGTCTTTAAACGGTTTGCTATAGATTTGGATAACAGCTTGTAGTCACTGCACAGAAGTGAAATGTTTTTTATGTCCAGTTTTTTATGTCGGCAAGATCACCTTTCTTTGGAATGAGTGAGAAGGGCCTACGACAGCTCCTTGGTAGATGCCCTCTCATCAGGCTATCATTGAGCACCTCTAACAAGTCCCCTCCCACTTCAGGCCAGAAGGACTTGTAGAACTTAACTGGAATTCAATCCAGGCCGGGGGCTTTGCCAAACTCCTGGAGAGCGCTTTTTAGCTCCCCCAATGTAAGGCTGGCACCAAGCTCAGCCAGAAACTCAGCTGGAATCTGGGGCAGATCAACAAAGAAAGTGTCATCACCAACCCAGTCAGGGCCCAGTTCACTGCTGTACAGTTTCCGATACAAATCAGCTGCTACCTTTCTGATGTCTGAGGAATTGGTCAGTACCACCCTCAGTGTGCAAAGACTGAATAACTCTCCTTTGACCTTTTTTTTTCCAAGCTAAAAAAAACCTTAGACAGCACATCCATTTGGTCCAAGTTACGGAAGCACGACCTGACCAGAGCCCCCTGCGCTTTAGTTTCCAAGAAATCAGCCAGTGCAGTCCTTTTCGCAGCCAGAACCACAACATGAGCCTGATCTCCAGAGTAAACCAAGTTCTGATATTCGAGAAGTTCTTCTTCCAAAGCTTTTATCGATAGGGTTGTGTCCCTAGTGATGTTTTGAGTATACTGTTTACGTAAAAGTTGGATTTGTACTTTCCCCATGTCCCACCACTGCTGCAAGGATCATTTATCATGCAGTAATTTGGTGTTGAAATGCCAGTAAGCACTTTTTGGCTGTGCAGAACCTAAAAACACAACACACTGAATTAAGCTGTGGTCGGAAAAGGTTACCGGTAAAATCAAACAACCTGTCAAGCCTTGCTAAGGAAAACACATTATTATAAGCATGGGCCCAAGTAGACTGTCTTTGAGCTCCATGGAAATTCCTCCACACATCACACGAATCCGCCGTCCTGATGCGTCGCCATGTAACTCAATGTGATTCCTCGCAATGTCAAGTTCATTACAATTAAAATCCCCTCCCACAATCAGAAACTCATCACTACTGCAGCTTAGTAGTGTTGTGAGTAAAGTACTTAAAAAATCCAGCCTGTCTTTCGGGTTTGTAGGTGCATAGACACAGAGAAAAACAAGGATGTGAGCATCCAACATGACTCGAACCTTCAAAATCCTTTATCACCTCAGTGACATCGCAGGTCACTGGACTGAGGTCTTTAGAAACTCCACCACTAATCAAGGTGTAATGACTTAAAACACGTCCATCCCATTCTACAGCCCAGTCTACAGCATTCCCCTCATCGCTGTGTCAGAGGACACTGAAACGTTTTTGTTTAGCCACTTCATACATTTGAGCTCTTTTTACCTGGCTCCTCGCTCCATTTAAATTTAAGGAGGCAATGTGAAATTCACCCATGGAGTTTAAGAGAGGTGAAAAAACACAGAGACAGCACACCCAGGTAAAAAAAAAGGGAGTGATAAAAACTTATACAGTGACATCTCCATCATTTTGGCGCAACTTTTTCTTAACTGAAGTTTTGCTTTGCTTTGTCTCCAAATTGTTTTAAATCTGGGAAATACTCTTCAACGTTTACTCCCTTCTGGATTTTGATGGCTTTTAAAAACCGTTTAATGTCCTCTGGCTCGTAGCTCCTGCTGGAGCGCTCATTTTGGGAGGTGGACATTAAACTGGAGTCCGACAGCTCGTCCTCACTGCTGTACTGGGAAGGGTTAACATCCCGATCTGTTTTTTTAGCGAGTGATGCAGCACTAGCGCAGCTCGTTTGCCTTTTCCCCGGAGTTTTAAACACTAAAACAGCGTCCAAGTCAACATTATCCGAACGGTCCCGCGTTCGGATACCATTCGGATAAAGGCAGGGCTGCCCGCAAACAGGCGAGGGAAAACGTGGAGCACAGAGGACAGGCACTTCAGGGCGCAAACACCAACTCAAAACGGGAGAGCACGAGTCTGCAAAAAACAGGAGAAAACTTAGAATATATTTAAGGACAATGAACAATCAGGCATAAACCGACATGAACCACATACACACAAGGAGAACAAATACAGACACGTCTTACTCAAGGTCAGACTGGGCTTAGTGCATGGGAAGGGAAGACAGGTGAGACTGTGATTGACTGGACGAGACACAGGCGCAACTGATAAGGACGGGCTGTGACACAAACGGAACATGAAGACTCGAAAGGGAGAATAGAACGAAGGGAGGAAGGGAGGAATGGAGGGGAATTGGGATACGGGCAGCCAGGGCACGGAGACAGAAAAAGACAGAAAGGAAACAGAATGAATGGGATAACTAATACTCAGGGGACGGGGATTGGTGTCTACGGGATGAAGGCAAGGTGATCGTGACATAAAAAAATCAGCATGTGACTGGATCCGTGACTCCTGAGCCGCATAAAACTGGGGGATTACAGTATTTAATTTAATTAACAGTAATAAAAATACAGGCTTTAAGATGAACAAAACGAAAAACACGAGAACACTCGAGACGCTCCACGGGGGAAATTCTGGACTGCAGCTGCGTAAAAGGGCAGCAGCCAATCAGCAGCAATAAATAACGCTCTCTGACAGGCTACTTTTAAACCTCCAGTCTTTGAGTATAGCAAGAGATGCATCAAATAGCACCAGCCAATCAGTAGCACGGCGAAATAAATAGCGTGAGAAGTGAGGCTCTACAGCCCGACAGGAACCATATTTTAAAACATAATTATTATATTTATTTCAAAGTTTTCCTTTCCTGAGTGGTGGTAATTAGAGATCCAGTATGAAGTTACTCAGATTACGTATGCTTTTGCACTGTGAAGACTGAAAAATGTCATGCATTTGCATAAGAATGTACTTGTCACCCTGGAACTTCTACATTGAAATGGATTTAAATGAAATGGATTAACTTTATATTGATTTTTGCATTTCCTTTTAATGTAGTCATCGCTTTTGTTTTTTAACTTCCTGTAAGCCCTATGTAACTGATAGGTCATCTAGTGTCGTACATACCAGACTTGATAAATCCAGCACTAGAAAAATCCAGCACTGGATTGTGAAACTGTACTAGAGAGAAACAGTAAGAGGAAAAAAAAAAAGACATTTACATAAGTGTATTCCTTCAAAAATCAAATTTGCTGCATAAAACAACCACCAGTTCAAGACCAATGATGACTTGTCGATCCTGATCAGATCTCAGACCTTCAGTTTGTCCTCTTTCTCCACCACTTGTAACATCCAGCAATAGCAGTCAAGTACATTTATTTCTTCACTTTAGCCATTTTCTGTGGAAAATAGCTGCAGTGCACTATTGAAGTATTAAAAAAAACAAAACGCTTTGACTTGCAGATTTTGAAGAACCTGTTCCACATCACTTGGACAAGTATAAGACCGAAAATTGAAGAATGCATTAGACTCAACTGGGTGTCAAAAACGAATTTGATTCAGGTATGAAATTTTAGAGGCTTGTGCCTATTGCATAAAGCTTATTAACCAGGTGAGACTGCTGTAACCTTGCTCCACACTTAACAAAAACTTTTTTTTATTTCTCCCCAGGAATGGACAAACCTGTTTTCTATCCACATGCCAGATGTTTGGCAGGCAGAATGGGAGGAGAGGTTAGAGAGCATCTTCAAAGAAAGACTGAGAAAAGTAAGTTACATCATATAAATCAAATAACATGCTAATTTTGCTTCTTAAGTAAAACACATTTTTCCCTACGGCCTGTCTAGTCTAGTAGGCTGAGGAAGATACATTTCTATTCAGTAGATCATTTCAGGTTGACAGATTGTAATTCATGTTGTGTAATAGTAAATTGCAGAATATTTAACATCAAATACTTGAGTAAGACAAGTTTTCAGAATGATTAACATATCAAGAAATCCTTCAGCATAATTGATCATTGTTTAATTTCAGTGTCATTTAAAAAGGTTATTCTGTCTGCATCTGATATCAAAGGATCTGTCTTTAACAGGAAACTGAAGAATGCCAAGTGGACCTTTACTGTGATAATCCCAGTGTTTGTCCAGCGATGAAAAACTGCCTGTTTAAATGTGCTAAAGATGTGATTATCATGCTGTCCAGACCCAAGGTGAGTAATTACAGCACTTTTAGTATATAAAGTACTGTGCAAAAGTCTTAAATCACCTTCTTGGTGCAAAAATACAATATAATGCCCGTCAGATTGCCTTTGGTATATTTCACCACTTGATTTCAACTGGAACCATCCAGCTCTGTCAGAATGAGTAAATCATACAAGTTGTGATTCCTCCTTTCAAGCCCTGGTGGTAATATATTTCCAGTGCACATGCTCATATGTCTTAGTATTCACACAAATTAATGTAAGAGTGAGTTTGTAAGAATAAATTATGTTTAGAATCTAAATCAATAGTAAATAAAAGATTTCAGACATCACAGATCAACAACATTAGTGGTTTGATGAAAAGCTGTTGCAATTCTTAAACCTTCTACAGTAAGCAGTAATTTGTCTTTGCAGGACTGTGGTCCAATTTAAAAAATGCCTAAAACACCCATTTTCATAGTGTAAACCCTAAATAGGCTCTGAAAATATGCTCTCTTGTACATATCACCTTACGTGCACTTATAACATACCTTTATCCTGCACTTGTTGCTTATTGCACTTCTGGTCAGACTGTAAATATAAAAATACAGGCTTTAAGAAGAACAAAACAAAAAACAGGAGAAACACTCAAGACGCTCCGCGGGGGACATCTGGACTGCAGCAGCTAAACAGCAGCAAGGAGAAATAAATAACGCTCCAAGATTGGCTATTTTCAAACCTCCCACCTCTGAGTACAGCTGGCTGTGACGTCCGGGCCTCTTGTGCCACGCCCCCTTGTCGGTTGTTTATGTTCGGTCCTTGTGCGCCTTGTTTCTTTTAACTTCCGACAGAAGTTCCCATGCAGAAATTAAAATAAAATTTTAATCCATGGAACACCCACCTTGTGCTAGTCAGATGAGAAAGTGAAATTAAAATAGCTTTAATTCCAACTGACATTTTTACCAGCATGAAAATGGCCTATAACAACAAATCAGGTCACATGCCTTTAGGAATGAAGGCTTTGTCATGTTGGGGTGTGGGGGAAGGGATGGGTCGAGACACAAGAGCTGAAGTAAAAACAGGTGAACAGGTTTAATATTTACAAATAGGAATTAAACATAAGAACCCCCGACTCGGAGGGGAACAAATGAGAAACTAAAAACAAAAAATACAGACAACCACAAAGAAAAGCAGGACTCGTGCTTCCTGGCCCAAATAACAGAACAACGAAATGAAAAAGAAACAGGGCTGGCTCAGAACAGACCTCCTCCAGGAGCAGAGGGTGAAACTCAAACTTGGGAAGCACAAGCCTGAGAACAGAAAGAGACCAAAGGTTAATATAAACAGGCATAACACACTTTGACATAATAGGATGACCACAACAAGGAATAACAAATACAGACACATCTCACTCAAGGTCAGACTGGGTTTAAATAGTGCATGGAGAAGGGAAGACAGGTGAGATGGTGATTGACAGGACGAGACACAGGTGAAACTGATAAGGCTGGGCTGTGACACAAACATAATATGAGGACTCGAAAGGGGGAAAGGAACGAAGGGAGGAAGCGAAGAATGGAGGGGGATTGGAACAAGGGCAGACTGGGCATGGAGACAGAAGGGAGACAGAATGAATGGGGAAACTAATATTCAGGGGAGGGAGGACGGTGTCTACGGGAAGAAGGCGCGGTGACCATGACAGGTTTCATATTACTGTCAAATTGTTAATCAGATTGAAAAGATCATGTCAGAGGCCTTATGAATATTATCATTATTCATACAATTATTAATTAAATGAATACTACTACTACTACTACTACTAATAATAATAATAGTAATAATAATGTTTGCATAATGAGCCAGGTGTGGTTATCATTGGTTGAATAAAGAGTGCTTTGCAAGTATGACCATTTTAATATTTCTGTCTTCTTTTCTCATCATCTGCAGCGAGGACAGCGACCTATGGTAAGAAATCTGAGTGCAGTTGATCTGTTTTGCACATTGCAACATACAAAACTTTGTACCTTGTAAAAGCAGTTTTTCAAGGAAAGCAAAGAACATCTGTTACTTTAAAAAGATTTTAGCAGCTGGTGTATTAAAATCATACATTAAAACACAAAACAAAAGTGAAATTACAATGTTGGCGATTGTTTAAATCTGTATCAGAATACATTCATTATTATATTTTTTTCCTGGTATGATAATGTGTTTTCTAGCAAGATTATCAGAGGATATTGAAGAAGTGTTATGAATCATCTTGCATCAAATTGGTATCCTACATTACTGAAAACAAACTGTATGATCCAACGACTGGGGACCATGAGGAGTACCTTCTCTATCTTCTCTTTGATGAAGAACTGAAAGAACATTTTGAGGCACTGGGTAAGATTTATAGTATTTGGTTTAAACTCATGTGGAATTAATGTAATTGCATTAGTCACACTACTGTTGTCCTTTTGTTGTATTTATTTATTTTTTTATACACAAAACGTAGCACAGTTTCTTGTCCATGCCATGCCAGTTAAAATCCAGTGTGTTGCACGTGTACATCAACCCCCTGTGGGGGTTACATTCCAAGAGCACCCGCACATAGTGAAAAACCTCATTGTTGTGTTTTGGTAAAACAAAATAAGCCCTAAAAGGGTTTTCATAGTGTAAACCCTAAATCCCCCAAAGTGCTCCCAAAACATTTAAAACTCATTACCCTTAATGAAAATGTAAAGATAAGTGCACACCCATACTGTACAGGTTACACTGAACTAGACAGAATGCAAAATCACGCAGTTCTTCCAGCAAATATAAAAACACTCAACCACACAAATTACACACATTAACACACAGTAGTTCACAAACTATAATTGACAAACATCTACTCATCCTCTAACACTGAACACTGAACTGAACACTTGAACTGGGCCAACTTCAAACACCTGTGATGCAAAGGCTCATGGGAGCTAGTCCTGCCATGCCCCCTCATCCTCAAAGCAGGGTTTATGTTAGGGCAGGTGCTTAGCAACCCAGATGTAGAGGCAGAGAATATCTGCCTTTTTCGCGAATGTGTGGGGGGTTCAGCAAAAAAATTATTAGTTTGGTTCTCAGAAAAAATCTGCATGAGACTGAAATCGCTGCTGATCCCCATATAAGTGGGGGTTACTGTATACAGCTGTTTGATCAGCTGAGCAGGAGCTGTGAATTGATTGTTTAAAATCGATAATTTTCTTCTTAGACTTGCTATTATGGAACTCAAACTCAGCAATGCTACAGAAAGCGCTGCAGTGTG